>JAQQZZ010031110.1:0-10742 GCA_030265115.1 Mopalia vespertina | reverse complement strand
AACCCTCAAGTGATTTTATAAGATGAAGAAACGATAAGTCGATATCATATTTAAGTATGTTTAATAGTAACCTTTCACGGGATATAGGGGTTATTGCAGCCCGGAGCATCGCTTTAAGTTTAAAAAAATACGAGAAACCTTTAATGAGATACTGGCCTTATATTTTTATTTATATGCAGTACATACATTTATTTCAGTCATATGGCCTCACACTACAATTCATTTTCCAAACGGTTCTTTGATAAAGAAGAAATATAGAAATACTTGGAACAGTAGCTGTGAGGGTTTCATACAGAACAAAAAAGGGTTCCACCAGAGCCTAGATGCGAATACGTATCTTATATAGACTATATAGTATATAGAGATACGAGGTGCAGCTGTACCAAAGCTTTAGAAATAAGGCCTGCCTCTGGATACTAAATAACGTTGAATCCGCATGACCTAATTACCGCGTAAGACATTTTTAAGAGAGTGTGGTGCTGCTGAGAAATGATTGATTTTGACATGAAAATGGACGTCGAGTAGTCGTTTTATGTGTCGGTCTATCCAAAAGTGTTCAAGGAAGAAAACAAGATGGTTTATGTCAGGGTAAGGCCATGCAATTTTTATATATTGGAAGATAAAATGCCGAATCATGGTAGCGTTCTGCTATTTCTAAAGGTTAGGAAGCTTCATGTAGCATAGCTAACCAGAGCCATGACTGAAGAAACTTAAAGGTATCCTTTGGAGTAATATTTTAAGTGTTTACTTGTATCATAGCAAAGTCATTGGTAAGTTTACATAGAGGCAAATGCTATCGTTTTATTGAAGTAAAACTTAATAAGATCCCGTTCTGTAATTCTGTAAAACAACAAATCAACAATCATTATCGGAACCTCAGAAATATCATCGCTACACCTATCAGTACATTGCATCATGCCAAGTTTCGAACAGATCTATAAGCTTACTAAAATGTGTCAAGCTTGGGCCAAAAAGGTGCTATATTGGCACAGGGCTAATTCTTGCTGGAGCAACTGTCACCAGAGCAACTGTTGCGCAGCAGTTTTAGCAGGGACATTTTTTTCGGCGCACCAGGGCAATTGTCGCTAGTGCAACAAGTGTAGCCGGAGCAAATGTCGCCGGAATAATGGATTCGCACGTGACCCTCCCATGAAGTACTCACATATTCCTATTTGGATTACACAATTTATTGGTACAAACTTAATGAAACCGAGAAAAAGTGGCGTACAGACGGAAATAGCTGACAATATAAACTTATGTCTGATGACGAGCTTACATTTTTTTAAATAAAAGTTCTGAGAAGGTGATTGACTTATCGGAGAAACACCTTGAGGCTTCCTGTCCTATCTTTTGGTAGTTTGTTGATGCACGTGATTGTCATCAGCGCGTGCAATGCTTTAGGGCAACCGACCAGGATACTAAATAACACAAACAAAAAATAATGCCTACGTTCGTTTGTCTGTTTGATTGATTATAGATTATTATTTTAGAGAAAGAAACAGTTTACTTTCATCCCTCGCACACATATAAACACTAATCCTATGGCCGGATTACGACTCGCAGAGGCCCTAAGCACTTAAGAGATTTTGATTCCCCCATATATCTGTAATTCAAAATATACATAATATTAAACCATAAACATTTTGGCGCCCCATATATTTGTAATTCAAAATATAAAAAATTATAAAACATAGCATCTTGTCTTTTTTTCTCTCTTCAAAATGAAACAAAACATACAAGAAGATTGAAAATAATGAAACTAGTATATTTATAATGACACTTTCCCTTGATGCCCTAAGCACGTGTTTATTTTGCTGAACTCCGGTATAAAGGTCTGACTCGGGTTTCTGGGTCAGTATATATAAGTATATGTGTGAGGGAGGCAAGACAATGCGTATGTACCCTGGGTTAAATTTATTATAACATTGTCATAACACATAATATACACTTGTATCTATGTATATTATATTGTGATTCATATGTCTGAAGCCAGTAAATGGGGTTAGTTCCAGTTGGTCATACCTTTAATAAATAAAAATAAAATCAATATTATAATTTCAACTGAAGGATGTGTCTGACAGTGACGGCGCCGTGTTGTAACTATAACGAACCCAATAAATCATCGACACAGGAATTTCCGTTCCAGCGACATTGTTCCATTCGGTCGAATCCGTGATATTTGCCTTGGCGACAACTGTTGTTGCCATGTTCTGCCATGACACATATCAGTTGCCCTGGTGCTCTCAGAACAAAGGGGCAACATGAAGCAGATCTGTTTGTGATGTCTTTTTATTACGTCTTGTGATTGTCCTGTCTTGTCTTTGTTTGTTGCCAGTGGCAGGGGAGGGCGAGGGTGGGTACTACTACTAGAGCAAAAGGAAGCAGCCTCCCGACCTCAAGCTGTCTTTTCTTCAGATTACTAACTAACGTCAGAATCGATCTCCGTCATACACAACGGCGGCGGAGGCAGTGATGGTGCTGGTGGAGGGGGAGGGGGGCTCTACTTTTGATTGGAAGTAAATCCAGAGGGTAGCCACTCCACCCCCCACCCACACACACTTGGATTTACTTACGCAGCCATATAAGCTTACACGTACCAAATACGACTCGGTAATACAATAATGTTCATTCAAAGTTTTCGATTAGATATGAAGGGAAAGCGTTTCAATTGATATATTGAATTAGCAAAGATGGCCAGCCGATGTGAATGGGAGACATTTCGAGCTGTCACTGAGTGTTTACATTGTCTCAGCTTCAGTTGAACAACCCGCTTTGATTTAGCGATGGGTCATACACTAATGCTTAAATAATGAGATTACAAAACTCTGAACACGTGAAAATGTGTGTACAGCATGATACAGAAATCAACAGGAGAGCTCCCCAGGGCTCGACTCCTGCTAATGGGAATTAAACGGTCCGCTAGTTTAGCTTTAGGTGACGTCGAAGATTTTTATCTTTACTGTTAGTAGGCCTGTACACACAAATATATATATATACAAGAAAATAAAGGTGATCTAAACCTTCCTTTATTTTCACAATGTTAACTCATTTGTCAAATTGTCTTACATTCATTGTTACGACGATGATATAGAAATGTTTTAAAGACTCCGACAGTCTATAAAATGTGATGTAAACGCGAGATTGAAGATATTAAACGCGTGGATGAAATAAATAAACGAATTTCATTACTTATACAGCTTATACGTAAGTCTTTTAGGGTAATACAGTATGTTTCTTTCGCTGATAAAGATACAACAGCCGGCTACGTGATCATCCCAAGTTTTCAAGGAAGACAAATTTAGAACTCGTTCGGTGAATATCCGTTACTTTCCCTGAAACATATTGATGTTTATGTAAACTTTGCGTGTTCCGCAAAGTTTTTACAAATTCAAATTTCCGAGAACCAGGATCCAGTACGATTTTTCCCCTTACAAACTTCGGAATTGAAGCCGCTTTATGGGCGCTATATGTTACATCACCTATATTCAAAGCGTTGTAAGGACATCTCTTCTTAATCGACCAAAACATTAGGAGACATGGAAGGCCAATCCATGTCAGAACATCCCTCGGCCATTTCCGCTCCGTAAATAAATATGGATTTGTCCCTACCAATAGGTTCTTATATCGTCTTATGGTATAAGTACGTATGGGACAAATTCATATCTTTGATAAAATTGGCATTTCTTCAGTTACTGCTTATTTTTCTCGAATGTATGTGTCGCCCACTTTATAAATAATAAGAAGAAAAATAACAAACAGTTATTTTGTCAATAACGTATTTTATTTAAAGGCAGGCGACTGTGAGCCAAATCGAACGGCTCACTCATTTGGCTGATGCCGACAGATGGACTTGAACTATTAAGCGTTACATCTACATTGTGTTAGTAGGCCGACACGCTAACCACTAAACCGCGGGTATTGGTTATACAATGGTCATAGCAGTTCACATATTACGAGCGTGGGGTGTGAAATGCCTAATGCAATACACTTACTGAATCTGAAGGGGAAAACTAGCTGGTGTCGGTTTTTAAAATCAGAAAGATATTTATCAACCAATCAAAATGTTACAAACAAGGGGAATCCCCTTGAGTTTTGAAATACAAATCGTACAGCGATATGCGGCTTTAGGCAACAAAAGTTGAACTTAACAGATGACAGGAGTACAGCAACAAAAATACACATTGAAATAAACAGAAAAAACAATTGGTTTCTTAAGTAGACAAAATGATAAAAATCATTTTGTCTACTTAAGAAACCTTTTGTTTTTTCTGTTTGTGTCAATGTCTATTGAGATAACACAATCTCAAATTGTGAAAATGTAGATACATACCTTAATTTATGGGTCACAGTTCAGTTTTATCACGAGAGGTAACTTGAGTTTGAGAGGACGTAATACTCCCATTAATACAGAGATAATAGCGAATTAAATTTTTACAACACTGCCTAATCGTATAAACATGGTCATGTACAATTATAACTACTACACTCCTCCCTTCTTTTACCAACTTCCGGGCGCCAATGCTACCATTTAGACAAAACAAAAATTATAACAAAACGCAGTCAATTCTTATTTTCCAAGCCAATGGTTCCTGTTGGACCGACAAAGATAACGGCTGTGGAGGGACGCCTTTATTAGACTGAGTTGACCGTCTTGGGTCAGAATATTGTTTATCAATTACAAATGGTGACACATCATCTGTAAGTTGTTCGGGTATATCAATATTCTCGGGGTAAGGAAAAATCATGGACATACAAGGGGACGTAGAATCTCATCGTTGGGTCATCATGTTCAGGATGCTCAGATCTGGGGTCGGTGGGTTCCATTGGGCTTCTTCGTGCAAAAGTCCACAATTTTATCTGATTACAATGGACGACCTTCAACGGGTTTCCCTCTCACTGCGTATCTTAATTATGGCAAGTCTATGTTACATTTCTAAAGAACCATGTAAGGTCTAGCTCCCAACGGTCTTAAATTAGGTTTTGCCCACGAGATTTGTGGTTTCTGAGCAGAACACGATCTCCAGGTTTGATCAAGGCACCTGATGACACCCGTCCATAACGCCGTTTTCTGGCCCGACCCGCACCTTGGGACTTTCTGATTATATCCCATGCTATTCGGAGCCGCTAGTGATGACTGCTCATTCATTCATCAATTGCTGAGACATATGAAGATTCTGGTTGGGTAATTAAACTAAGGGGGATGTCCACAGGTAACCTTGCTTCCCGGCCCATCATTAGGTAGAAAGGAGCCGAGGGTATCCGTTGGAGGAGTGAACAGTGGTCATCGTCATCGTCTCATTGTTTTCTGGTGGGACCGTTTTCAGCATCTTATGTATAGGTCTCAGCCACCTTTGCCTTATGGATGGTATTGTGTCATAGGACTCTTATAGATGCTATAGCACTTGGGCAAATCTGCAATGATGTGGACTCACAATTCCTTCCTTGGCCAGGATGGATTTGCCCAGGACGGCCAAAATTTTGGAATCCGTTTATCATCATTGCGAACACAACTCTCTCGGCTGTCTGATTGCGGGTAGGAATTGCCATACAAAACCTGGTGAACCTGTCGGTAATAGCAAGTACATTTTCATGCCCGTCAGAGCTGCGTTCAAGCAACGCAAAAATCTAAGGTAATAGTTTTACGCGGGGATTGTATATTCCATAAAAAAACAAGGGTATATGTCTAGATTGAACCATATATCTTGTCAAAGCACTGCATTTGCAGAACCCCGTCCACTCTTGCACATCTCTCGCCATCGTAGGCAAATAGTAGCATTTCCTCGTTGATTGAAGTCCGCCTGTCACAAAAATGACAAGCATGGTCATGCTTAGCTTGGAGAGCTTCTCTTCGTAACACCAGGGCCCTGGGCCCGTATTCATAAAGCTACTTAAGTATTTCTTAAAGTTAAGAAAAACTTACCGAATTTTCAAACATCATTTTAAATACCTAAACACCATTTTGCTTAATTTTGTATGATCCTAAATGAAAGATTATAAGTAAAATTTATAAAATGTCAACTTAATTATTTCACATTTAACTTATTTTATGATCAAATGACAGGCTGAAATTTGGCTAAATAATTCTTAACTTTAAGAAATAGCTTTATGAATACTGGCCCCGGTGCTTTAAAAACTAAAGAGGAATAAGAAGCTGAGGATATGTTGGTGAAGTCTCTGTATTGTCCTGTATTTATCCCATGATGTTTTGTATGTTGCCAGAGGTGGTTTCCTTCATCCATTGGGCGCTAAACCCCAATCAAACAAGCACACATGTAGCTCCATGGTATAAGGCATGTAAGCCTCATTCTCTTCCACTGGACCTCTGGATACCTCGTTCAAACTCTCTCGCTATGTACTGAATACCGATCTTTCAGAGTTTGTATTTTCTGTTAGTGTTGAGTTGGGTGCAGCTGTGGGACTGGAAGGGAGAATTGGCATCCTTTTAACTTTCCGTCTATGGTGGAGCCACAAAGAATGTACGAGGTACCCCGAAGTTGAGTTAATTACATGCAGTATTGCCGATCACATGACAATCACAAATCCCTCTACCAGATGCTGTTAGAGGAGAACAATATATTAGCTAGTATTGGAAATCTGCCTGTCATAAATCTCTATTCCGAGATATTTTGCCTGTCCGATTTTAAATTTTTCTATCGTTCCCATGTTAAAATTCAGAATTTCTACCATTTTTGGAAATCTGTCTGACGGATTGATGGGTCTTTAGCTCAGACAATGGATGAGGATGACCAATCACAGAGCTACGCTTGAAAAATTGGCAGATTGACATTTATATGCACTCCACAAGTACTAAAATATAGAAAGACAATGTTAGCATTTGGTGAACATCTTCAAACAGACTAACTTTCCAACTCCAATAAATAAGCCACTAAGTCAAGTTAATGTGCAATTCTTTTTCCTCAGATTTAATCATCATTTGCCTTGAATCAGTTGATAGTTTGGACTTGTTATATGAATTTCTGAAGGTATACAGGACTCTTAATGTTTGGCAGTTAGTTGTAGAAACTAGATGGGGCGGAATGGAGAAACAATGCACAGCTCTGAGAAGATGGCTGCATTTGTAACTCAAATAAATTATCACACGGACTGACAAAGTAAAGATAATTAGTCAACATTTATTCCGTTCTCTCTGCACAGTACAAAGACCATTTAGGAGAAATGCTCTGCATGGTGTCAATTCTCAGAAATATTTACAACCCAGGACACAGTTAAAAAACAACATGGGAAATGCAGGCTGGCTGAAAATGATATAGGGTCTGGTTGTTTTTTTTTTAAGAAATCGATAGAATTGTTAAGAACAAAGGGCTTAGGCCCTGGAAACTTTGAATATGACTTGCTTGTAAACATTTTATTCTTGCACAAGATTCTGCCACAAGCTGCTGCCAAACACAAGTTTATGCAGCAATTAACACGATTGTTTCTTTGAACAAGACGAAACAGTTAAGTCGTTTGTTTGGGGTTTAATGTTGTACTCCAGGATATTTCACTTATGACGGATTGTCCACTTCACACCGCTTCTTGGCTTATTATGGTGGAAAACCGAGAAGAGACCGTGTAAAAACCACCCCCATGATTGCCAGAGCCACATTTTGGGACTCACTCATATACCTGATGGTCAACAGACTGGCTTGATCCCATGAATGGTAAATCGAAGTAGTGGTAGCGTGTACCCTTACTAATCTTAAGCCAAGGGCCTTTAAATATTTTGCTGCCTATTGATTAAAATGCAGTAGTGTCGAAAACATGGCTCTCTGGGTCATAACAAATGGTACAGGTTTCACTGATTAGCAGTGTGTCTTTGTTTGATTGGGGTTTAACGTCGCACACAAGAGTATCCTAGTGTCTTTGAGACACCCAGTTTCAATAAAATTTACCATGAAAATGAAACACCCCTCATTTATGTAAAAATGTTGATTTGAGACACCCTCTTCCCGGATTTCGGGCTTACACTTTGTCGATAAGTTTATCCTCAAATTTTTAACACTGGATAGTGAATGGTAACAAAATTGCAGTGTCGATGTACAGTTCTGTATGGAGGATGATTCTTAAAAATTTGGTTTTTGGCACCATATTTTCTTGCTGTAATCAATCAAAACTATAACACAAACATTAAACAACAACAATTCATTGTTAGAAAATTGCCACCATTTATTTCTCTGAGGTTACCTACATGTTTAGTAATGCAGACATAAAAGAACAGAAAAGTTTTAATTTCTGCAATTTGGATCGACAAGTTTTATACAAAATTCTTTCTGCACTTGTGTTCGTGGTTTTAAGACAAGATTGTTTGTTTGATAGTGGTGATGAGCTAGCCCAATGGATGAAGGAAATTGCCCTAGGTTCATTGTTTGAGGTCAAACAATGTTCAAGGTCATTTCACTAAATTGCCAGCCCACTTTTGTCATTGGCAATGAACATAGACTGGACAATCACAAAACTTACCTGCTTCCTGTTACCCTTTAGCTACAAGAGCAACAACAGGAAGCTCCCACCCAATCCGCAACAAAACTTCCCTAGATGTAAGTGGCAACTAATGAAAACAAGACTGGACGATGAAACACTAGTGTCAAAACAAAGGCCCCACAGCAGATTTTTTCCTGTTGCCCCTTAGCTTTGAGGGCAACAGGAAGCTCCCACTAATAAGACATGAGAGGGAATATCAATCAAAAGTCCGCAAGTAAGTATCACACAACATAGAGAAAGTTACAACAAGAAAGGAAACAAAAATATATATTAACACAAATGTGTACCAACATGGTGAGTTTTTAAAGATATTCTTTGACACATTTTAAGTATAGAGAATTTGTAGCACACACACAATTAAACAGACATTGTCCAATACAGAAAATAGAAGCAAAAATTTGAAGTTCACTTAAAAGTGGTTTTCAAAACTGCTATTTAAGTAAGATGTTGACGTCACAGATGTCCATGATCAGCCCAGAAAGATATAATCATTTCTTAAAATTTAAATGATCAACACCTACTGTAATGTCTTTCAATTTAATCCTAAAGACATTTTAATCCAAAAATGAATAACTATGTATGTCCAACAAATACACTTTTCAGAAGATCTCTTTTTTGAAAACTTTTTTGCAATCTTTCTGTGATCATATTTTAACAAAGTTTTCTCCCCTTACTACAAAAAACATGAACTTTTCCAAAGAGTAATCTCCCTTGATTCTGCAGCCATTTTGTTTTCCTATTTTTAACAAATCTAGTAGAGTTTATCGTTTACTGTTGGTATGGCCCATTCCCCTCATGGGCATTTTGAAACTGGCAGCTGCTTGATACTGCATCTGGTAAGCTAGGGCGTGGATCTTAAAACCGTATAATCTGAAAAAAAAAAAAATTTGAACAAATTGGTACATGCTAAGTTTAACGCTACAATTTTTTTATTTTTTTTCAATAAACAATGCTCTGATGGAATACCTATATGCAAAACGTATTTTAGAGTAAAACTGATATATTGATGCCGTACTGATTTATTTTAGCCGTGCTTCCCTACTTCAGGGTCACAGCAGAAGTCACACCATGTTTATTGAGTGAGCTTCCCCTAATTGGAGTGAGGACCAATTTGCAACACATTTACAGAAAAGTATCAATAAAATCATATCGAATGTTAACAATGTGCCTGGTTGTGGTCTTGTTGAATTAGCAAGTTAAAACCAATTTGTCTGGGTAAATTATATATTGTTAGTTTGTTTGCTTGATTGGTGTTTTACGTCGTCTCCAGGGTATTTCACTGATATGACAACAGATTGTCCACTTCACACTGCTCCTTGCTTAATTACAGTGGAAAACCAGATGGAAACCTCGTAAAAACCACCCCTGCAAATGCTGAAGCCACATCGTTTGACTCACTCATATATACCTGAGGGTCGACAGGCGGACTTGATCGAAGTAAGATTCGTAAGCACGCCCGCCACCATTATGCCACAGCCAATTATATATAGAGCTGAATCATTTGGACTGCAAACCGAGCAGGGCATGGTTTATTCTTTAGAATGAACAGCCCTTAGTAATAGGGTAAGGTTTGTTTGTTTGTTTGATTGGGTTAATATCGTACTCAAGGGTATTTCACTTATATGACGACGGATTGTCCACTCGACTCTGTAAAACCAAGAGACAACCTCGTAAAAACCACCTCCTCCATTGCGGTAGCAATATCAACTCCCTGATATACCGGTTTGCTAACAGATGGACTCGATCCCGTGAACGGTACATCGAAGTAGGATCAGTAAGCGCACCATTAACCACTAAGCCACTGGCATAATAGGGTGATGACAAACTTACCTTGGTACAAACTGATTAGATGGGCGCTTGGGTCGGTATTCTGGGTGAACCATAAACAGCATGTGAGGAAACCCTGTACCGAAATAGGCCCCATCTGTATGATGATGTCTGGAAGATTTGGGAGTGTAGACATCTTGGCATTTGGGACAGTACAGTTTTACCATCGCCTCACCTGGGACATCCGATAGACCTACAGGTATGGGGGGTGAACAGGAAAACAAAACCATTGTTATACATGAATTGGAGACATTTTAGTGTGTGTTCAAGTTTTGTTTATTTGTTATTTTGATTGGGGTTTAACGTCGTATTCAAGGGTATTTCACTTATATGACGACGGATTGTCCACTTCACACGGCTCCTTGCCTAATTACGGTGGAAAACCGGGAGGAAACCTCGTAAAAACCACCCCCGCGATTGCCGGAGCCACATCT
>JAQQZZ010031099.1:0-10743 GCA_030265115.1 Mopalia vespertina | reverse complement strand
ATCATTAATTATGGAACACAGGAATAGCATTAATTAAAATGTTACAAAGATAGCTTACAAAAGAATGACAAAAAAAAAACATATATATATAGTCTCGCCCGCGGTAAACACCTACTTACTAATCCTACTGCCATGTACTTTCAACGGGTTCGAGACTGCCTGTCAACCCCTAGGTATATAAGTGAGTCACACGATGAGGCTCCGACGTGGTTTTCACGAGGTTTTCTCCCTATTTTTCACCGTGTGAAGTGGACAATCCATCGTCATACAAGCGAAATACCTTTAAGGACGACGCTAAACACCAAACAAACCAACACAGTCCGCAACACTGTCGTTTGGCAATGTAAGGAGGGCCACACGAGCCACTTATATTAAACAATACCTGGACTTTGTAACAAGTGATGATAATTTGTTACCCCCAAAATCAAACAAACTTTGCTTCTAGAAATCCAAGAATTCAATACCTCATGACGTTACCCAAACGTTGTAAATAAAGAGTCAATAATTTGATGCATCTTTAGTTCAATGAAACGGTGTAACTCAATTGAACACCTCTTGAAAAGCCCATAATTCGATACTTCCTGTCTGACCTTAACCCTGTAGATGAAGGATTGTGCATTTGATCCTTCTTGACTTAACAAGTGCATTAGTTCGGTGGCCTTTGGAGGAAGTTATTGTGTTGTTAGCAGCTAGAGTTTGCCGACATTGCACAATTTCAAGAAATGATATGTTACTGATTTGAAAGGCCCGGTGGCTTCTGATATCTATACATAATATGTGCTAACCATTGTGCTAGACCAGGGGGACCCAGTGGAGTGAATGATGTACGCCTCTGTAGCCATTACGGTCCGTTAAAACTTCCACAATGTCCCAATAGCGTAAGTTCAGACACAAGGCAAGAATAACGTAGCTTGATCATTTCAGCCAACTGGATTATTCTACTACTAATATACCAAAGCTGTATGGATTTTCAAATTCTTTGCATTAGCTTCAAAACTGTTCTAGTATCTGTCTGTAACGTTGCTTATCAATTAATTCAGACATAAAGCTCTATTCTTTTACTATTCCATCTTCTAAATGCCACTGGAACAAGCTATGTGCTATTTAATCTCATCCAGAGTTTCTTTGATATTAAGTTACATACCTGGTATTACTGCTAAATAGAATCTGGCATATAGAGAGATTGGATAACCTACAGAAAGCCGGGTCCATCTTGTAAGCAATATTTAAGTTGATCACCCCCGGCTTGATTCGCAGTTGACATTTTGCTTTTGATATTGCGTGTCTACGACCGTGATAACGACGAGGGAGCGTTGGCTTTAGTGATGAACAACTTATAGCGGATCAAGCATTATAATGCAAATGTTCCGAACAGACCACCATACTACTCGTGCTTAACTATAAAACTGCTATGCTTAATCAAATCTTCACTTTTAGAAAGCATCAGAGGACGAGATGGCGTATCAGGTTTCCCTTCTTGTAAGTTATTAGTTTTTTTCATTGATTTGTTGTGGGTTTATTTTTCCTTTTCATTTTTTGTAGGGCAAATGGGCGTATTAAGTTGCATTGGCCACTTTCACAAAATGTCGTAAGACAATTAAATGTTGTACGATATTTTACAACAATTATGTAACATGACAAAATTTTCTCATATGATATTTTTTGTCACACGATGTATTATAAAAGTGGTTCCTGTCTAGTTGAGCTCCGATTTGTTTACTTTTCGAATGTTCGTAATGGAGGATTATTTACCTGACGTTGCTACATACTTAGATAGTCATGGCTCGCTGCTATTAATATTGTATGCGGTTATCCGACAGGCTTATATAGTGTGCATTATATTTTTAAATATATGTAACAACTACAGGTAAAGTAGGTCTATGACATTGTTTATCATATTCTTTAAAATAAAACATTAAATGATGCGATAAAGGTTTTGTTAAAACGATAAAAAAAAACTGGCTAAATTGGAGGGTTTTTTTTATCTCGTAACTCTAGTAAAATACACTACAGAGAAATACACTTGTGTAAACAAATTACACAGAAACAAAGTACGGCAGATGTTCGATTTAAGCGAAGGTCATCTCGGTCTTCAGAGATGGCGGGTATGAATCTGCGATATTCTTGATACACTTTATGTGTTGCTTCCCTTTGATTGTTTGTTTGTTTGATTGGGGTTTAACGTCGTGCTCGAGGGTATTTCACTTATATGACAACGAATTGGACACTTCACACAGTTCCTTGCTTAAATACGGTGGAAAAACCACCCCTGCGATGGGCGGAGCCATAACGTGTGACTTACTAAGGGATAGGCTTCCTTTGAAACTTTTTAAAAGATAAAGCGCACCCCATTTTGTAACCATCAAGAATGTGGGTCAATATAAAAGGGTACAGAGTTTTGAATTAACGTTTAAATTGGTTGGTAAACCAATTGCATCTGGCTGCAGCTGCATTTCCAGGTATATTATATATTTTGGATAAATGAAGAGAAAAAAAAATTGCTTGCCTCCAGAAGGATTCCAACCCAAGACCTTTGGGTACCAGGCCCGACCGAACAATTTGCTGTAATTTACCGAATATAAGTACATTCAAGATGGTCCTATACGCATTGTCATGGAAGTATGACATCGCCGGTTTTAATAAAATCTGCACAACCCTAGTTTGAATTTGAATAACCGTTTATTTGTACGAACTATTTCCGAATCCAATCTTATAGCCGAGTATATGATTAAACACATCCTGTGAAAATCGATATGATTTGAAGTATAGGCTGCGTCTGTCGGTGCACTCGCACCAATTATCCCTTTGGCATTCCTGACACCGATGACGTAGTATGCATAACAAATTATCAACAAATACGTCATAGCAGAGTTGATAGCTTCCTGTATGCCATTCATTACAGCGTACCTGATCAGGCGACGAATCGCAGCCAATCATCTATATAATGACCTTAATTTCCAGCTGTACAGAGAACACCTCTGGCTGGTCTGTCACCTTTTTTGTGGTCTGTGTCCCAATTAGTGGGTATTATCAATTTCAGACCGGAGAGGTTACGTTAATGGCAGAACTTCCCGTTATTGCTGCAATTGTTCCATATCACTTTATATGGCTGAGAAAAAGACTAAGAACTATAAGTAATTTGAGTTGCTGTGATTAAATCCATCATGTCGTATTTTACTACGTGTTGCTTATGATTGATTTCTTCGTTTGTTAAAATGGAGTTTAACGCGTAAGTTTTTTTTAAACTTATATTGCTACATGCCAGCCCAATGGGCTTAGGAAATCACCCTCGATGCCAATGGCAACAAACAATGACAAGACAGAACAATCACAAGACACAGTACAATAACATCAAAAAACAGATTGGCTTCGTGTTTCTCCTTTGCTCCCAAAGCGCCAGATGGAAACAGAAAGCTCTCTCAAACCGATTGACAAGCAAAACCAGAAATTATAATATGAAATCTGACTTTAAAGAAACCCGATGGCCAATGGTTTCTCAACAACTTCGAGCCAACCAACCAATCAATCAATCAATCAATCAATCGATCAACCAACACCCACCCAGCATAGGCTGCTAAACAGTGTGAATCGTCATTCGTTGCAGCTGCTGGATTTCTGCGAGAGCGGGTTTTCGGAAATTGGTCTTTAATGCTTCAATGGTTTCCGCAATTTGTTTTTGTTAATTGAATGGGAAATGATTCAGATGAAATGTGTGTTCGATTAAATCACGGTATATTTCAGTCCCGTACACGGATTTGTTTATTTATAGATTCGAATAATTCAAGGGTTGACATTTGAGTACAGGCATTTTATTTTGGGCTGATCATTACACCAAGAAATCAATAAACCAATAACTCAATTATGCATGCCCTAAATATGTAGGCGGTTTCCATAATATGTACCCAAATCATATTAAATCATTTTTTTCCAGAACCGACAGCCTTGTTCATTATTTAGAACCCGTAAATAAGTGAACACTGTATGTTGAAATATAACATAATTTTTTTAATGTTTCATTAGTGTTGAGGCTACTGCATTACGTGCAGCTTTCTGACTGAATCACGTATCGATCGCCCTGTCTCCCATTGGGCGAATGACGCACTATTACTTCATGATTCATACCTTTACCTAATTGACTGTCTTTCCACATCACCAAAAAAATAAATCAAAACATAGTCCGTGTATGTTTTATTCCATCAACCAATCAATGGTATGAGCTGGTTTCTCCGCGACTAACACACATTATTTTAGATTTTAGGCTCGGGGTTACGGCTTAACGATGCAGTTTATATTCACATCGAGGTTTCGGTGAAGTTCAGATAAGACTTCTTTTGGGGTTTTGTGTTGGGTTTCAGAATTAACTTCATGGCTATTTTTCTGCTTCGTTTGAAGTTAATGTTTGTTGAAGTTTCGATGAAGTTTAGACAAGGATTCTTTTAAAGTTTTGTGTTAGGTTCCAGAATCAACTGTAGGGCTACTTTTCCGGTTTGTTTGGCGTTATTTTTTGTTGAAGTTTAGGCAAGGCTTCTTTTGGGGTTTTGTGTTAGGTTTCAGAATCAATGAGGGCTACTTTTCGGGTTCGTTTGGCGTTAATTTTTGTTAAAGTTTAGGTAAGACTTCTTTTGGGGTTTTGTGTTAGGTTTCAGAATGAACTGCAGGGCTACTTTTCCGGTTCGTTTGGCGTTTATTTTTGTAGACGTTTCGATGAAGTTTAGATAAGGCTTAATTCTTTTGGGGTTTTGTGTTAGGTTTCAGAATTAACTTCAGGGCTACTTTCCTGCTTCGTTTGGAGTTTATGTTTGTTGAAGTTTCGATTAAGTTTAGACAAGGCTTCTTTTGGAGTTTTGTGTTAGGTTTCAGAATGAACTGTAGGGCTACTTTTCAGGTTCGTTTGGCGTTATTTTGTGTTGAAGTTTTGGTGTAGTTTAGGTAAGGTTTCTTTTCGGGTTTTGTGTTAGGTTTCAGAATCAAATGCAGGACTACTTTTCCGGTTCGTTTGGAGTTTATTTTTTTAGGTGCTTATAGGCTTTGTGTCATGGTTAAGTGTTTAAGTTTCAAGATATGGTTATATTTAGATTTCGGTGAAGGTCAGATTAGTTTTAATTTAACCTTTGTGTGTTAGCTATCTCAATTAACTCTAGAACAACTGTTGGGGCTCAGTTTCACCGTCATGTTTAGATTTGATTTTTGGGTTAGGTTTCAGGTAAGGCTGCGAGTTGATTAATAGCTATTTTAAGGTTCAGATGCAGGTTATTCTTCAGGTAAGAGTTAGGGTTAGGGTTCAAGCCGAGTTATTGGGAAGGTGTGAACCAGCAATCTATGGTAGAGTTTTGGATTTGGATTAGGTTAATGTTTGGGTTTAACGATAAGTGATACAAGGTCGTTTTTTCGCGGCATTCTTTGATTCAGTAACTTTCCATTTGGGCAACATTTCAAGTTGGGAATTCCTTGGAAGGTTTTGAACGCAGACAGTAGACTAACAATAGACAGTGTTACTATAAACAAGAGCTGTAAATTTCTATCAATCCTTCAGAAATGCCAGGCGAAAACTAATAATAACAAATGCCAACACAACCAAGCCGTGATAAGAAGACAGAAATACAGGCAGCCACGGGCACATTAAGACCAGGACCACCCACAGGTTACATGGGAATGACTGATCGCCTTTATTTTTCCTGGATGAACAGAAGTGGTGTACGTTTGGTATAACTTATTATCTACCACATTTTTTTACAATAAATTTACCGGTTTTATAAACAAATAAGTGGTCGTTATTACAAGACACGTCGTTGTTACACAAACAGTCATTGTTACAGTTAAAAAACGATTATGGTTATTACAAAAGAGATGTTTGTATCAGTTGTAGATTCCATGTAGATTAAGAAAAGAAGAGAATCTTCAACTTCCTAGCAAATGGCAAAAAAGAGAAGCTTTTAATTATTTTCCGACAAATCGGCGATCTTACAAAGCAATATAGTACGAATTGTCTACCATGGTAATAGTCTCGCGTGAACCAGACTCATCTCGCGTTAATTTCGACCACGAGAGTTTGATAGAATTGCCACCAAGAAATTTAACAAACAAATGGCCGTCCTATATGGTCCGGTTATTTTTTTACATTGAATACTTTTCAACTTCAACATATAAACCCCCAATTCATTTATTTATAAGTAAATACAGGTTTCGGTTTCGATTTAATGTTTGAAATATTTTCAAAAATACACTTTTCAGAAAACGAACTGTACGATAAGCGGGCCATATGGCAGCCATTCATTTTTTAAATTTCTTGGCTACAATGCTACCAGACTCTTGTGCCGTTGTCGATCTGGTTCACGCGAGACTACCTTGGTAACGATCCCGTTAGTCAAAATTACAAAGATTGGGTCATCATTTATATTTTCTAAACATTAATTTCACTGGCAGAGAGATGTCGATTTAAAAAAAAACAATGAATCATCTCATGTTCTAAATTAACTCACAGAGACAAGTTTCTAAATACACCTTAATCTCGAACTGTTATGGGTAACTTACAGACATATCAATAGAAGGTAATGACCATGTACATGCACATAGCCTGAATATATATATGTGATAAATATTTAGCAAACAAGATATTCATCATGGATTTTGAATAGATCAACCTATAAGTTGGTATTTCAAAGATTTATATATTAACCAATGAACGAAATGTCCGACCATATTTGTTGTTTTCGTGATATTTTGACTGGAGTGCACGAGTCATTAGCTTTTTAACCCTGCTGGAAAAAAGCACAAATAGGCTTGGTTTCGTTTTGGAATCGCTGCCAAATTTCACAAGCATGTACAGGAAGTTTACCAAATGAGATCTTCTCAATAGTACACACACACTGGAGAGATTTTTCAGCACTCCAGATGACAGCCAGCAGAGATATCGTTTACCTCTGACGCAAATCTACCCAGGTACAACCAGTACTCCTGCAATCATTTATATCTTCCCATTTTAGCAAGAAAACATTGGAAGGGACATAGCCACTTACGTCAATGGAGAAGCTGGAGGGGGTAAACGTCATTTTACTACCGGTCTGGTCATTGCACTTCCCCAGAAACTATGGAAGACTAACAGGATAAATGAGTTCATTAGTCTTATTAGGGTTCAGCAAACAGAAATGTTTATGATTCGAAGTAAATAGGTTTTCTACACGTATATTTAATTCACCAAAAACTCAAAAGTAGCTATTTTGTAATCCACGGAGGGGATTGACCCTGTAAGACATAAAGCTCGAAACAGTGTTTATTTTTCATATGGTCCGTTTTTCGATAATTTTGTCATATTTTAGCGGTATTTCTGTGTCATAAAGTAGTTACTTATAGTTTGGTGAATGCTGATGAAAACATAGCTGAACAGTTAAAAGGAGAGCCGTTTTAAGTTTCATTGATTGGGCTTCGGACCTCGAGTTTTTAAAAAAGTGAAAAACTCTGTAACAGCTGAACCTCGCGAGAGTATCGTTACTGTGGTATCGTCGCTACGTACGGTCGTGATAGTTGTATGAATATGCAATAAAATAGGGATTTTATTTCTCCGGAAGCCTTTTTACCAGCGTTTCCATACACTTAACGCGATATTAGACAACTAAACTTAAAACTGCAGACAAACGAAGAGAGTTTGTAAATATTTAGTTTACCGATACAGTAAACCGATGATATTTATGATTTGTTTCAACAGTGAAAAAAAAGTATTATATAAATGTAACCTTCTATAGCATTCTAAAATATAATCGATTCTACTTCATATACGTCGAGACATTGATTCTAAGGTATACCCGGGTCATCTCGTTTTGCTCTTCTTTTATTTTCTGAATTGTGGCAAACCTCACCCTAAATATTGGCGAAAATTAATGCGCGATGGCGTACGAGAGTTGTTTTACTTTTCCCAATGTTGTCATGGGTCCGACGCATTATATGCCTCTGGCACTGCACTTTGTATACACTGCAGTCTACCATCCTGGTTCATTCCTCAACCATGGAAACAGATGTTGCTTGGTTTTGGGGAAGATCATCCCATATATTGATTCTGATGTTTGAGTAATAAGTTTGACTAGGACATGACACATACATAATTTTGACATTGCTTTACATGGCTCAACTACGGTCCTTCTCGACGGACTGAATTTGAGTGTATACGCTCAGAGAGTGTTTGTTTCTAGTCCACTTACCTTGCGGAATGAATGAATGAATGAATGAATGAATGGACAACACATGTGCATGGGTACTGAACTATAAGCAACTGTTTATTCTGACATTTCGTGTTACATTTGATTTCATAACGAGTAATATGCTCCAATAAGTAAGTGAAAATAAAAAACTATCGCTTATTTTGAAAAATGTATATATCGTCTGAGCGTTTGGATTTTTACTATGTTGCCACAAGGATATTTTCTTCAATTAACGCACAGGAAGTACGTGCAGTTTTACAAACAAATCAGAGGTTGATGAACTATAACATCAAAACATTCAGACGCACCTTTATTGCTTAGAGATTAGTTTACTGTGGTTATGAGTATAAGTCTGTGGTAATCGTATATTTACTAGACCTCCCTAGAGGAGTCTAACATCATGCACAAGCTCAGCGTTATTCCAAAAATGTTAAAAATGTTTTGACTCAATATTGCTTTTTTGTTATTCCATCATCCGGAGAAGGCATGCAAACAAAATGCTACTTGTGTGTCGGTCCCATTAGTTCCTTACATTTAACATGTACGCGATCAGTCCTTGAACATAAATGGAGATTTGTTTTGTGGACGCACCTTTGCTGCGTTCTACGCACGTGTAGTCTGTCAAAACTACTATTTATATTCCACAAAACAGGAAAAAACAAAACTGATAGTTAATCTTGAAAATCTGGAATCAATTCGTCATTTCGTCATACCGATCCCCAATGTAACTTCTCAGGTCAACATGGCTGAAATCACCTGCCCTAAATAACCTTACAATACATACGTTAAAAAAGACAGAAACAACAAACGAGCGAACAAACAAACAAACGAGCGAACAAACAAACAAACAAACAAAAAAGCAAAAAAAAAAAATTAAAAAATAAAATTAAAAATTAAAAATTAAAAAAACCCTTCACAAAATAAACAAAAACGACACAATCGTGTCCAACTAACATTTCCAGAATCCATAGAGCAGATTCAGATTAAATTGTTGTATTGTCAGATATGCTAGCACTAAAGCAAGAAGCTTTAGTGAATTACACCATAGGAGTGCACCCAATGACCTTTCTATAGCAGACAGGCTGATGCAATAAACTTAGGTGTGGAACACGCTACATTCCAACTATTAAAAAAACAAACGTTGTTACCAATAATACAACCGGAAACCCACCAATGAAGTAACATGCTTTGAACGTATCACATCTAACGTGAAGGGGAGTGATCAGCTGGAAAAATAAATATTCTTGTATTTTTTTGTTTCATAGAATTTCTCTGAATGTTTGGCTTCAGTAACACTCACAGAGAGACGTGAACTGAGGTTGCCCCTTGATCAAAGTACATGACTAATTAACTTAAAATCAGTATCAACGCTCTCTTTACCACACAAGCACCCCGGATTCTGTTAAAATATAGGCCTGTCTTATCATAGTTTTATACGTTCAGTCGTTCACGTTTCCTGATATTTATTATTTTTTGCCTTGTATTATTTTTAAACAATAGGCCTACACGTCTTTACAGTGTTGGGTGACACTAGTTTAAAGAATCATTTAAACATGTTAACACTGTTTGACACTGTCAGCATAGCACAAAATGTTAGCACATTGACAGTACGTGCTTACACAACTTCTTGGACTCTGTTGGAGAAATTAACTCATTTTGGACATAATGTTTAGAATAAAATCTACATAATCTCAATTATAAAAGATAATTACATCACGTTTTTACGAGGTCACCTGTTTTCCACAAAACACCAACAAGGCAGGTGTGACCAGTTGTGACACGACCTTAACTGTCGTGTTAAGCCAATTAAGGCTTTTCTTCGTCAAATTTGCCACCACCGTGCTTTTCTTCTAATGGCTACAAGGCTACTTTCACCAATACTTCACGCCGGATGTTATTTGTTCATTCTATTGGCTATGCCCTCTGTTTGTTTTAATGTCTAATTAGATGATGTTTCTTCTTTGGAACGTCTGATGCTTTCAGCGAATTTCCGCCCATCTGTGGTTTACTACTAAAATGACTACTATTAAAGCTTTCTTCAAGTCATTTTATCAAAGAGACGTGGTCTGTTTTTTCTAATGGATAAAGACTCTCTAATGGTTAGCGATAATTCTTTTAGTCAATGTCCTAACAGTTGATATACGTGGGTTGACAATCATAACATTCAAAAAGATGTAAACAATGGCGCATGTGCTTCACGACACTAAGACGCCACGACGTACTGCTGTGGCGTTCTGCAGCGTTCCTAACAAAAAAGTGTATATGCCACAAATTAAGAGACACCTTATTACCGGGTTCCCACATACGAAGACACTGGACCATCTTAGCTATAAACTTGTAGGACAGGTCCTCAGCCCTACAAGAAGTACAGTGGTTCAAGCGATCTACGCACAGCGCCCTCTATAACTACATCTATCACTGCGCAGTTCGTTAAAAAGCGCAACCTCCTCGAAGATTGATTCATAAATGCGTACCGTGGATCAAAATAAAGAATGTTGATTTGAACAGCAGATTGGAACCAAGATTTAATCAAATGTCAAAACTACCACAA
>JAQQZZ010031088.1:0-10743 GCA_030265115.1 Mopalia vespertina | reverse complement strand
GAAATACATTAAAATCCCATTAAAAACAAAGTACGGAAAAATTTCATCATGGTGCTGTAACAGACAACCAAGAAGACACATAATTAGGGCCAGTGGTCGAAAAGAATATTGTCTTTCTTTGCTGTTTGCCATGATATTTCTGCAGAGGCGTTGGGCCTTTATAATATGTAGGAATTGGAGAGAAATTTGTGATTTTATATTTTATGTTTGTGAGAAATTTTACACATGTACACGTAAAATCAAATTATGTCAACACTTAACTTATGGCTTAAACAGTGAGATTGAGAACGGTTTTAGAAATAAACAAATCAGAAAAATATAATAAAAATAACAAAAACTTTGATTTACTTATTGAATATTATATATAAAAATCTAAAGGTTAAAGTATAAGGTCCTTCAACATATGTGAAGTTCTTCTTTTAAAACAAAATGAAAAAAGCCGGCAAATTCCCCATCGCTTAAAGCATCCTAGCAATTTCTTTCAGTCGGGTCTTGAACACGGTTCCAAATTTGTCAACTTTTGAGTAAACTCTGTGTTTGAATACCATCCCAAGGGTTGAATACCATCCGGCATCCCCCCCTGTCGTGAATACCATCCCCCGCTGTGGTGAATACCATCCCCATCTGTGTTGAATACCATCCCCCCCTGTGTTGACTGAATGGGCCATGAAACAACTATTGCATGTACATGTAGGAGCACTTGTGAAAATAAGGATACTGTATTGTTATTAAACTACTCTAACTACCACCAATCTGATTAAAATCAAGATCTAAATTAACTCAGCAGTTTACATTGTCACTTTGTAGATCTGTGTTAATTGAAAGAAGTCGTTTTTGGGAACCCAAATTAAATAAAAACTAAATTTAGCTGGTTTCCCGTTAAAAATATGAATATCAAATTTTCAATCAGCGCTTTCATAATTTTATTCAAATTGGGTAAATCAAAAATTCTATTTTTAGTAACAGGTACTCATGAAAATGACTTAAACGGTGTTCGCGAAAAACAACTACTACAGGAGTGACGAAATACCAATACCGAATTGTCCAATTAAAAATCAGGGAACTGAGCAGTAAACAGAGATTATCAGACAGGCCCAGGGGAATCCCCAGTTACCATAGGTTTGGAAGCAGCTACATGTATGTGATTGGTCAAGCATTCCAAGACCGTTTGCTAAATGATTTAATCAGATCTACATTTAGCGACAAATATCTAGGAGCTGGTCTAAATCTGGATTTAATCAGATTGAACTACAGACAATGAGAACAGAAACTACCACATTAACTAATAAATTAAAATGGCCAATATACCCATCTTTGTTCATAGCATCTGAACTGAAAAGGTAAACATTCACAAAATGGTAAACACATTGTATCAAACTTTCTCCCATACAAGTGGGATAGTATCAAGGATAGCATGATCAAAATATCAGAACAAACAAAAAAGCAAAATATTAAAGCAAATAATCAATAGTTTTAACTTAAATCTTACTCGAAACAACTGATTGATTTGTGCACTCAAGGTAAATCACTTATATAACGGTGGTGTAGCAATAACCCAACAAAACAATAATGTGAAATGTTATATATATATATTACTGCTAAACAAAAATTGTTATACTGCCCTACGAAAAGGGTTGAAATGGAATGTAAAATAATTTTAAAATAGAACAAACCTGGCAGGCTTAGGAGGGTCTGGTATTTGCTTGAAAATATCAGAATTCTGTAACATCTTCAGAGCAGAAAGGACAATGCGAGCGGCCATTGGAGCATGGTGTTTCTGACAAGCAATGGCAGCCTGTTCTAGACGGCATAGAACCACCAATTCTAATTCTGCTGAAGCCAGCTTATCAACGCCTACAAAACAAATAGTATTACAAATATAAAAGCATTGCTGGGCTACCTTTTTAAACAAAATTTTACAACACAATTGACACATCCTTTATGTACTTTACACAATTTTTTATTTTTTTTTGTTTTGTTGGGTTTAATGCATTAATTATTTTGTCAGTATACTTATATTTCTATTTAAAAACATCCACCTCGACATGGAGGTTTCAACGTTATGATAGGCTGAATGATTTTTGGTAACTGTGATAAGAAAACACAACCATTGTATGAATGAAATAAGCTTCAGTCTAATGCAAAGCTATAAACAAATAGCTACAGCACAAACATTTGAGGTGAAAATAAAGTAAATGCTCTAATCCTATTTTGGTCAATTTTATTCATAACATGGCAAAACAAATTTGAAAACTAAATGGAATTTTTTTTTTAAAAATGATGTTATTACTACAAAACCTGAGAAAAAAATTACAAACATTTGAGTAAAGTGGCATACTTACCCTGGTCTTGTTCAGCTGCTTCAACAAGAACATCAGAAAGGGAGGTAACCATTTGATCTGCCACCCCCAGTATTGTCCCTTTGATCATCTCCATTGTTAATGGCTGTTTACTCTCCGAGAGGCGTTTAGTTATTGGTGTGGACTCATCATCATCATTCCCTGGACAAACAAATGATAGACATGCATGTTTGTAAACATCATTGTGATATGAAGACCGTCATTGATTATTTAACCACTGGATGTTTTACATCACATCAAGTACCAATACTGGTTGAGTAATTAAATTAATGAGCTCATCAAATCCCCTGATAATAATGTTTTCACTGAAATATAAAAAATCCAATGTGTTATGTGACCACTACAACTTATGATTGTTTTTTAGAAAATTCTAGTTTTCAAGATAGCCTTGTTTGAAATTGTGGTTTTAGGGCCACTTCCCTGGTATGGATTTCATGGCCCATCAATCACATGTTTATTTTCATATACTTGTTTTTAAGTCTAAGCATTACCATATTTTAACAAGAGATAGTTTTAAAACAATACAATACTAAAAATAACAATACAATAATAAACGGTGTCTAACGGAAACAATAATATATTAATAAAATTTGCAATAATTTAGTCTATTTACAGTTTATATACATGTTATATACAGTTAAAGAGATACAAGTAAACATTAAATTTTAATTAATTTGAATTGTCTTTTATAGTTAATAGATATCTAGATTCCATGTCTCGTCCCCTTCCTGTGCACACAGAGCCATTAAAAAACAACTGCTGCCTCCGGGGGACAGAGAGCGGGTCATAATGTTTGCTTGTAATTCTCTATCCCTTTGACAGTTGCTGGTCCATGGAAGCTGCATCAGAGAAAGAAAACCTTCAAGCTGTTTAATATTTATATTAATTTTTTTTTAACTGCAAATTAACTGCAAAGTCTTCCCACCTTTGTCTGTTGAGTTAGCGGATGTTATGCCTCCTGTGCCTCGTTTGACAGATGGTTGAGCCGTCATACTGGAATGATGAATAGCACCTTTAGACGTCTGTGACACACTCGCTGTCGATGTGGTTTGGGCTGCTAACTCAGGAACACTACAAGCAGAAATGACAAGGAATGTGTTGAGTGAATAGATGCAAAAAACCTACAGAGAGAAGTCTATTTTTTTAAAATAATACCGCTGTTGTGGATTTTCATCATCATGTATTCTATCCAATGTTATTGACAGATTGGTGTTCAATGGAGTGATTAAGGGTATTTTACTTATATGACAGTGATATACTTCACCAATAGTCTCATTAACACAATCATATTAAATGCAGTGTTTTGCTCTGTTCAAAATTGAACATTCATCAAATGCCCAGAGAAGAGTGCATGAACATGCTTGAAATGTATTGCCCTTATCCTGATGCTTATTTCTTGGAACTGATTGATTGATTGATTGGTGTTTTACGCCATGCATAAGGGTATTTCATTTATATGACGGCGGTGTATTCCAACAATAATTGACAATAGCACAACCAAGATGTGAAGCATTTCCATAATGTTGGAAAGTCAATTTTCCTCCAGTGCTAAGTAAAGACAGCATTGCTACTCTTCAAACAAACTGATCTTAGCCAGAGGGCCTTCTATTAAGGTAAGAACATTACAACTCATTAAGAGTGACCATAGGCCTTACTTTCTGGTACATAAAGCCACATGGATTACTTCATAACTTCTTCATAGCTTGCTTTTATATACAGAACTTGTGACTCAAGTCAAAAGCAATCAAGAGATCAGAAGTTTTTATAGTTATGTGGAGCTGTACCGAAATACTATTCAAACAGTTCTTTTCACAGATTTCTGACTTTACCTATCAAAGACTGGTATCACAGGTATACTCTCAGCTAGTGTGACCAGGAGATGGGCTTGAGCCAATAACAAGTGACAGGTCATGTGGGGACCGTATAACATTGACAGATTGGAGGAGAGGCGCTTGTCCAAAATATTTTCCAGCACCTACACACAGAAGACAAAATACAGATTGTTTGTTGTGTTTAACAGCATATTCTATGGTAAAAAACACACTAGGGCTTGCCGGATTCACCTCACATGACTTCCTCGTATATGTAAGATTGAGTGGTGGACGGGATGCAATGGAGGAAATATCAGAAGTCTAAAACCCTTACCACTGTCAAAACCGTGCTTGTCTTCAATAACGGTGATTATATATATATATATATATTGCCAGGTGAAAATTTAATATAAAAAATACCACTCCAGTTTACAATAATAATAAAAAATACTGGACAACAATATACAGCTTGACCAAAATGTTAAAGAGATGTAAAACTTTGTTAAAAATTCATACAATAAATTTGACATTCCTGAACATATATAGGGTTAATACGAGACAGATATTCCCATGCCAGTGAAAAAACAAGTGACAATATGAACAGACATACCTTGATATTACTGGGGTCTGTGAGAGCCTTACTTGTGTTAAACCGCACCACAAAAAGTTTAGACTCCACCTGACGGAAGTTACTGTCCCCAGTATGGGGCAATCTCTCCCCCTGGAGTAGACGCTGTAATGTGATGCAGGCCTCTAGGAACAGCGCACTGTCAGCAAGCACCCGCACCTTCAAAATACGTCCATCCACTGACCTCTGAAGGTCACGACATACATACGTGGTAATGTACTGGTACAGGGTGAGCAGGGGAAGAATCTAAAAGAAATTTAATCCGATTATGAAGAAAACGTTTATGAGTAATGATCTGTTTGCCTTATTTCAAAAGTTATAAATTTACACAAAATCAGAATCCGAATTGTGAACAAAATGACAATGGAATTTTTTTTTTAACTATTTGAATTTGACGTTCAAAATTAAGACAACCTTGGCTATGTGTGATCAATCATTTGGTATACATTTAGATCCTATGTTTGAAACTGTCAAACATTTATGGGTTTTATGCCATACTTAAGATTTTCTCACTGATTTGACGATGTGCCACGCCAATGGGCAAATCAAACGACTCTCCTCCTGACTAGCAACATTCAAACAGAGAGAAAGTAGGATAATCATAAGAAGCAAAGCAAAGATGCCACAACAGATCAATTTCAAGTTGCCCCTTAGGTCTGACAACACCAGGGCAACATGAAGATCCCACCAATAACCCACCAGCCTGAAAATATCATTTTAAAGAAAAACCAAGTATGTTTTCTAACGTTAAGGAGCTGTAAGAATATGCAATCCTCGAAACAAAAAACACTTACAAACAGGTTATATCTGCCTCTGGCGAGTTCTTCTGTGACCCACCGTAGAGCAGCGACCAATTGGCGACCGTCTGCTCGGAATTTATCAGATAATAGGTCAATACCAGGAACCAGATTTGTCACCTCGCACCCCTCACCAACTTCATACAAAGCGTAGTCACGGTCAGCAGTGGGGTGGGGCAAGGACGAGCAAAACAAAGCCTTGGCAGAAAAAAATAACAAATAAATAAATTATCCAACAACATCAACGTCATATTTATGAAACATAGGAAAACAGATGCAAAAAAAAGGTGATACTTTTGTACTTTAAAATATGGCATGTCAAAAGAACTCTAAATCAATTATATAAAAAGCTACATAGGTACCACATATGTAAGAAGAAAACATTGACAACTATATGTAATAAATATTAAAAAATATCTGGGAAAGAAACCTGAGGTTATATATATTTTGAATAATTGAAGTGAGAAAAATTTGCTATATATGGTCAACTGGTCTGTTCAAGTTGGGATGAGTATGTAGAGGGATTAGAAACGCTGCTACCCTTTGAATCAGCGAACCGTGAATGTGTTACTCGGCTAGCTTGTTCCAATCAACCCATTGGACGAGTTGGTCACATATATGAAGTTCGCTCAGTAGGCATGTGCAGTGTAGGGAGTGCCAGTTAGTGCTAGCTTGGCCTACTGAGCAGACTTCATTTGTTTGACCAACACGCCCAATTTGTCGTTTGGAACAAGCTAGCCGAGTTCATGGTTTGCCGATATGAAAGGTAGTGCGTTTCTAATCCTTCTACATACTCATCCCAGGTTCAACTGCCATAGTCAAAGTTACAATAATAGGCAGCTTATGATTTAACTGTTAAATTAAAAGAGTTTATATTCAGGTTTCTATTGTAGCAAACCAACTCTAAGTATGCTTTAACGGTGAAAAAGTATTATGTACAACCAATTTCAGAGTTGTATGAGTCACAAACTTCTCCATCAACCTGCGACATACTCAGACTTTAGAACTCTTCCACCAGTGCAGTGTATTTTATTATTTAAAAGCAGTTAGCTAAATATTAAAAAATATCTTGGAAAGAAGCCGGAGGTTATATATGAATAACTTTAACAGACGAAAAGAACATTCTGTGTATGTTTCCATGTCCATGTCTCTCCGTAAAATCTCATTAGTTCTGATAACTGTTATTTTCTTATTTTATGAGTAAACCATGTTCATAATCCCAGTGTGTAATAATCAGTGAGATTTACCTTGAATAGATAGCCTGACAGGAAACAGGACTCCATTCTCAAGCCTAGGTCAGAGGTTATCACATATCTAAAAGAAGCAAAATCAATATATACATTTATAATACATACCACTGGTTCTTGATGTTCTAGATAAATTTATATAATAGGCATATTTGTATCAATTGATTATAAGAACTGGGGAGAACAGAGCCTAGGCACTGACAGCTCTTGCTCATTTTAAATAGGATGCATAAATAAATACATAAATCTGAAACTTGTTCAGCGCTGGCTTGGAATGGGCCATGTTGGTTTTGGCTGACCATTAATGGACTGTTACATTATCAAGATACCCTGCAGAATGACCCCATTTTCCTGTCTTAATATCTTACTGGGCTATCTTGGAAGCGAGTATTCCACCGAGAACACATCCCCAAAGTCCGGCCCTCTTTAACAACTCATTACAGGTCTCATCCTTCTTATACAAACTCTTTCTCCAAGTGTGCAGACTGTCAGTTTGGTTCAATACAATATCCAAACCTTCACACCACCACTTGTAGGCAGCTCTGAATAAGAAAAAATACCCCAAAATTGTCAGAGATGGAAATTTGCAACATTTCCAAGAGCTGCAAAAAAATAAAATAGGTCACTTACAAGTGCCAACTTCTGGTCAAAGCGTCAGTTAAAGTAATAAGACCTAGTGATTTAACTGTTAAATTAAAAGAGTTTATAGTCAGATTTCTATTGTAGCAAACCAACTCTAAGTTTTAAGATGAGAAAAGGTATTTTATGCAACCAAGTTATATGAGCCGCAAACTTCTGGATCAACCTGCGACATACTCATACTTTAAAACTCTTCCACCAGTGCAGTGTGTTTATTACTTAAAAGCAGTTAGCTGATGATTGGCTACAGCTCTGAGTAACCAACCGTACAATGTGAAATCTATCTTGCCTTTGTTGTATAGCTTATAACTGTGTATATTATGTCCGGCCGTACTTGGTAATTTAACCATAACGGAAAAGAAAAAGCGTATTGAAAGGAGAAAGTTAATTTCTTCTATGGTATTCGTGGATCGCTTGAACAGTCTATCACTTTGAAATAAGCATACTTGGAAATGAAGTTTCCCACCAATGAACGAATTTATTATTTAGTGGGCTGGCCACTAAACAATTGATTATAAGTGTTTTAATTGTCGAGTTTAAAAAAATTTGATTATTGAGTTTGATTTTTTCGATAGTACACAAAAGATTGATTGATTGATTGATTAGTGTTTTATGCCACATTCCTTATAAAAAAAAAGACGAGGATACCTTATATTTCCCGAATGGTAGTGTAAATTTCCCAGTTCATGTACAGCCTGAGCAGCTTGTCCTCGCTCATTCTTAGCCAGTAACATAGCTTTTGAGAAAAGAGAAAAGATTTCATGACATAGTTTTTGCATGCAATAATATTTACTCAGATATTTTGGTCCACACTTTATAAATTATGCTTCGACGAGCAACGTCTGATGATTTGCGGATTGTTTTTGAAACAAGGAAGCTGACCATGGTCTTGAAATGAAAATCTATATCAATCTACCATTACTACTCTTGTCATGTACAATGGTACAGACCACAGTTTGCCACAATCTTATGTGCCTTAAGATTCTGAAATGGTAACACAGTATCAAGATTGGTGGTCTTAGAGCACAGGGATTCACACAAAATTCAAAAACTAAAATGGAGAAAATGGCTAAAACTTTAGTGAATACTATTAACTAACCTATGGTTTTGTCATATGAAGAAATCACAATATTAAGCTGCGACTTTGGCAATGGAGTTGATTGGACATCACCGAGGTATCGAAACTCTTCCTTCTTTAAATCCTTTGGCATAACTGGTTGGGGTTGTTCAGGGTTGGCAGCAAAGTCCACATGAGAAACGTCCCTATTCACTCCTGCATCAACTGAAATCATACAAATAACAATTATATCGATATACCAAGAGAAAAGGAGTGCCCTTTGCCACAAAAGAAATATAGTGACCATAGCAAGAGAAACCCAGTGCCCTTCACCAGAGAAACACAGTGCCCTTCACCAGAAAAACACAGTGCCCTTAGCCAGAGAAACAGTGCCCTTAGCCAGAGAAACACAGTGCCCTTAGCCAGAGTAACATAGTGTCCTTAGCCATAGAAACATTAGTCAAAGAAATACAGTGCCTTTAGCCGAAGAAATCGGGTACCTTAGTAAGAAAAACAAACACGTAGTGACCTCAGCAACAGGAAACATAATGCCCTAAGCAAGAGAAACATAATGGCCTTCGCCAGAGAAAGATAGTGCCCTTAGAGAAATACAGTGTGTTTTAAATTTCCAAAGTACCAAAGTGTAATAAGGAAATTAACAGTATTATATGCCACAAGGAATGGGTGTACGTTAACTGTTCATTCTGAGAGCACCATGGTAACAGGAAGCCCCCTCTAACTTCCACCAACCAAATATGAAGCACTAAACTCACCATTTTGTTGCCCCGCAAGGTAGAGAATGAGAAGTTTCCTGCTGTGTTGAAGGGCTCTGGCTGTATAGTTAGTTTTATCAAGGGCCTGCCTCAGATTAGATAGGGTAGCCCTAACATCGAGGGGCACACACACCAGTCTACAGCCTGCTTCCTCTGAAAACATCAAACATATCAACAGTTAAGTAAATCATTTGCTATTTGTTTTAGGTCATTATTTAATCATACTTCTCTTTACCATACATTTCATACGTTACTGTATATTCTTAGCTATAGGTTTGAAAATTGATTATGCTCACAAACAATATCAGTATGGCTAATTCACAACTGTTACACTATTTGTTTGATTGGTGTTTAACGTCGTATTCAAGGGTATTTCACTTATTTGATGATGGATTGTCCATTTCACACCATTCCATGCTTAAATACGGTGGAAAACTGGAAGAAAACCTCTTAAAAGCCCACCCCTGCAATTGCCGGAGCCACATCGTGTGACTCACTCATATACATGACGGTCTACAGATGGACTTGAACCCGTGAACAGTACATCCATTAAGTAGGATTAGTAGGCGGACATGCTAACCACTAAGCCATGGCCAATGTCTATTACACTATTTGACATTTTTCTTCACAGCTGTTTTCAACACAGTGTTTCAATATGGGAATGGACATATGAGTGTGCAATAAGGAAAGACTTAAGATTGGCTACCACATAAGCCTGTTTGTAATTGGTTGGAGTGGCTGCTGCACATTATTTCCAATACCAAAGGCCAATTTAAATGGCAAATCAATCTCACATCAAACTACTGAAAATAAAATGCATGAATGCGTGTTTAACCTGAATAAGTGGCTGTTTCTCCCATACAGATACGATCTCTCGATTTCAGATCGAATGTTAACTGACTCTTTATGTAGTCTTTGGCTGTCATCACACCCCCTAACTGCTTGGCCAGTCTCCTGTAGTGAGGTTGTGGAGGGGATGGTCCACGGACAATCCTGATTAGCTCAGTCAGGTTACGCTGGGACTGCACCAGTAATGGTAACACTTGTTCAGCAAAGCGATTACTTTGAGGAAAGAAAAGTCATTTTAAGTATTTATTTCATGTATTAAAGGCTTGAGCGCATAGGGTTATATTCTGTGTCAAGCTTCAAATGAAGACCTTCTTAACGTTTGTTTGCCATGTTTGATGCCGATTCTTTCATTCCTGATGGCAGTTAACAGTAAAAGAAGGAGATAACAATTTGTGAATCTGTATGAATGATTATTTGTTTGTTTCATAAGGGTGCTACATGATGGACTGTCAGTTTACAAACTGTTATTCATCATAGTGGTACTCTGACACCAGAAGCTACATTCATGTTTGTTTGTTTGATTGGGGTTTAACGTCGTACTCAAGGGTATTTCACTTATATGACGACGGATTATCCACTTCA
>JAQQZZ010031077.1:0-10743 GCA_030265115.1 Mopalia vespertina | reverse complement strand
TCGTACAGTTCTTAATGTGAGATTCCATTCCCGTACAGGTTATAGTGAGATGATTGTGGATTCGAATCCCGTACAGATTTCAGTGTGATGAGTGTGGATTCCATTCCCGTACAGGTTTCAGTGTGATGGTTGTTGATGTCATTCACGTACAGGTTTCAGTGAGATGATTGTGGATTCGATTCCCGTACAGATTTCAGTGTGATCATTGTGGATTCCTTTCCCGTACAGGTTTCGGTGCGATGATTGTGGATTCTATTCCCGTACAGGTTTCAGTGTGATGATTTTGGGCTCGATTCTCGTACAGTTCTTAATGTGAGATTCCATTCCCGTACAGGTTATAGTGAGATGATTGTGGATTCGAATCCCGTACAGACTTCAGTGTGATGAGTGTGGATTCCATTCCCGTACAGGTTTCAGTGTGATCATTGTGGATTCCATTCCCGTACAGGTTTCAGTGTGATGAGTGTGGATTCGATTCCCGTACATTTCTTAATGTGCGGATTTCATTCCCATACAGGTTTCAGTGTGATGAGTGTGGATTCGATTCCCGTACATTTCTTAATGTGCGGATTCCACTACCGTACAGGTTTCAGTGTGATGATTGTGGATTCCATTCCCGTACAGGTTTCAGTGAGATCATTGTGGATTCGATTCCCGTACAGGTTATAGTGCGATGATTGTGGATTCCATTCCCGTACAGGTTTCAGTGCGATTATTGTGGATTCCATTCCCGTACAGGTTTCAGTGTGATGATTGTGGATTCCATTCCCGTACAGGTTTCAGTGCGATGATTGTGGATTCGATTCCCGTACATGTTTCAGTGAGATCATTGTGGATTCCATTCCCGTACAGGTTTCAGTGCGATGATTGTTGATTCGATTCCCGTACAGGTTTCAGTGCGATGATTGTGGATTCGATTCTCGTACAGGTTTCAGTGTGATCATTGTGGATTCCATTCCCGTACAGGTTTCAGTGGGATGATTGTGGATTCCATTCACGTACAGGTTTCAGTGTGATGATTTTGGCCTCGATTTTCGTACATGTCTCAGTGTGATGAGTGTGGATTCGATTCTCGTACAATTCTTAATGTGCGGATTCCATTACCGTACAGGTTATAGTGAGATGATTGTGCATTCGATTCCCGTACAAGTCTCAGTGTGCTGGGTGTGAATTCGAATCCAGTCCGGATGAAAGTCTCTAAACATTAACTTGTATTTATTTAATCATTGAAGTGTTATCCTTAAGAACAATGGGTATAAGTCTAATTTCTCAGTAAAAGCCACACTTCAGCCCACAGAGATCACGAAATCGTTGAAAATTACAATGCGGCGTGTAGGCTTGCTGATTGTATGGGTTTTTAGCTAATAGCATTATAGCTATTAGATTAAAGCTTACCGTCCGACAAACCAAGCAAACGTAACACGATTCCCCACTCATTCATCTAACCCTTATACAACAGAAAATGTATACAAAGTTTTTATTACTGTGGAATATAAACCGTGAAGTGAATTTCGATTGTTAAAGAATTTGGCGGGAAAAGCCGCGTGCGCTGGTGTTGATCCCTATCTAACCATCCGCTCTTCAGTTGTTTAACTTGACAAACGCTAGCTATCTACAGGTCGTCAATGTCCAGGGATAGAAACTTAAAACAAATATTAAATGGGCCTGAGTCGCTGTCCCTGCAGTCAATATCAGCTGAATCCTCGGTACAAAAGTATCTGATTAAAACATCCAATCTCTGTGGAATTATTAGGCAGAGGTCTCAGCAGTCGTTAAGAAGCGAAAGGCACTGCGGTCATATATCTTAGAGACGTCCAGAGTTATTTTATCAATTTGCTTTTCAAGAAATGATTGGCAGTCCAAAATTATTTGAAGACTTTTTAGAGATAATATTTTTGCATAACATTGGACTTTTCAAATAAATTACATTCCTTGAATTATTTGCACATGTCTAGACTCCCCAAGATTAAAAATTTAAGTCGATGTTCAAGAATAAAAGGAAAAAATATTGCTGCATAATGATTTATTTTTACAGATTTAAGACAACATAAGGCATCGAAACAATTTAAAATAGAACCACAGCAAAGTAACAAATGGATCACAAATATTCCGTACGTTAAAATAAATGAACCCAAATATTTTATAAACATTGAACGTCGTACTAGCCGAGGGCCATTTGGTGTTTTGTAGAAAAATCTGAATAAAACATAATAAAAACCAGACTGTGTTATGGGAATCAACCCGACTCACGCAGCAGATGTAAAAAAAAAAACGTTCGCAGAGCCCATGAGTGATAGAACTATAGTCGGGAGAGGGAGTGAACGAAAATTGATATAAACATGATATATTATGTTTTTTTCTGATACCTTTTTGTTATACATTTGTTTCATTTTCCCAGAATCCTTTGTCACGTGCTCAAAATAACCTTGGACAATTTCACGCGAGATTTGGTTGTGGCTATGGGTTCGTGGGAGAGACAGAATTGAGAATGAAGACAACAAGGTGGCAAGGATTGACACTTCACTATAAAAAATAACAAGCTTCCAAGAAAAACGAGGATCAAACGCTGTTAAATCGCTTATCTCACGTGTTGCCATGGAAACTGTCAACAAAGTTACACTTGTATTAACCGGAGAAAGAACTACGGTTGTGTTAGGTCTTGTACACAGAAAAAATACAAATAGATAATAAACAGACAGTTGCTTCAATAAATGGAATTTGGAATCACGGTTGCTTTATTTCTGTTTATTTGTAAGTCATCCTTTATGGGTATAGATTTTCGATATCAATTTTTGTAACGGTACAAAAGTTCTTAGCACAGATAAGACACTCTTAACCGTCAAAAGGGGGGGGGGGGGATTAACATAATGGTATTTTTACCGAGTTATATGTCTGTAGGAGAAGGACCAGGTTGAAACGAAATGGTGGTAATCTGGGGTCAGTTGTTGTGACGAGGAGATGTCTAGACGATAGATATCAAGCCAGGAGTCAAATATCTTGGGACAAATATTCCCGTACATTCAGTAATTTACTTTTTTCAATATCGTGCCTTGTTCAAAACTCTTACTTCATATAGATCGTTACTGAAGCTACATTTAGCTTACACAGAGGTTTGAGGCATCTTGTAGACCATGTATATGTGGGGATTGGTTTTGGGGTTGGGAGGGGCGGAAATTGGGTTGGTGGGTATAGCGATAGTCTCCACCAAAACCGGTAAATCACAGTCGTTGTACCCTTGACTACGACGTCAATCACCAATCAATCAACAACATAGCAACTTTACCCAATGACATTTGTCTGTAATATGGAGTTTAGCTTCGTGTCTAATCATTGTGCAAGTTTTCACTGCAGATACCAGAACAGTTTCCAGCTTTAGTAGATTAGTAACAATCGGTATTGGTGCTCGAAAAATCAATCAAGAGTTGAACATATATAACCTTGTAATACTTCTGTTACAGATAAGTCCCGATGTATATCACGGTGTAAATGTGTGAGATTTGGCGGGGAATCCCATGTTTATATAGATAAGCAATCTCAATCTGCTCTTAAGGAGGGATTTGACCGATTGAGCCAAATAAATCCACGTTTTATCGTAGATAGATTCACATAGATATATACCAAGCTCTATTTCTAGACCCACGTGACATATTTTACGAAGAATGGAAACCCTAACAAAGCCAAGACTTCTTATCGACCGAGTCAAAGTTAACAGAATTTCATTCATTTGTAAATTTAACGAAAGTCACAAAGAGAAACACGATTTTGGGAAACGATTAAGAACGAAGGGTTTTGAGATGACATTGTTAACACTTTCAAACAATGATATCTCCTGACTTGGTTGTAGTAAAAACTAAACGTAGCTGAAAACAGTAATAGTTTGGGCTCAATAAGACCATTTGAATATTTATCCAACTTTATACTAGTACTCTATTTGAATATTTATCCAACTCTATACTAGTACTCTATTTGGATATTTCTTGTCTTGCAGAGAAGTGCATGTATATTCGTTAACATGACCACTGAATAATTATATAAGCCATTTTATTTGAAATGCCACTCGACAACCTTGTATACATTGGACAATTCAGTAAAACATGTTTTAAGTTTTAAATTGTTTGGCATATTAATCGAGCAATATAATAACAGAATTGGTATACCGAAAGGCAGCTTTATGTTACACAATGAAGTTACAGTTAATTATTATCTTTACCAAGTAATCATGAGACCAGTGAATTTCATACGGCTGCCATTGAATTATGGGATTAATGTATTCTCCTCGAAGCGGAGTTTTCTGTTACATGTGAGCAGAGGTAGGCTGGAATCTTACACCTTGTTCCTAAATCCACGCGGCAATTCCTCGCTAACCAGAGTTCTGACCTTGAAAATTGGAACCTGTTTTGTTTGTTCAGGGGGCATGCCCAAGGCAACTCTTTCTTTATGTGTTTCATAATGCAGTCCACGGCTTGATGTTCAACACATAAACAATTATATTAATTCCGGTATTTTACAAGCCAACGTCAAATAAACACAGCTGGGTCGTTTTACGCGTATTTGTTTCTCCATTTTTACTCTCTAAGTGACGTATGTTTCGAGTGTTAGTCATGCAGTCTGTACTTTGCATTGGAGGACAGTTTTACCTTCAACAGAGCAAAACTGTGGAAGTCGGATACGGCCATCCAGTTTTACGCTATACGGGAAAAACGCCAAATAACAAATTTTTAGCGAAATATTAGAAATTTGACGTCTTTTCGCAATGCTTGAATTTGAAAAAGAAAACCGCAACTTTTTTGCGTTTAGCGTTTTGATTTTTGTTATTTATCCAATAACGAAAACTACATGGCCGCATTTGGCTTCCATGCAAAAAAATGTTGGCGAATATCTCCGCCATATAAGTGACATGTCCTTAAGTAGTGGTCAATCAGGTAAGCAAACTGTCCACCGACCCCATCTCCGAAAAATAAAACAACACCAGCATATTGGCAACGTCCTAAATGTTTCGTTTATTTCATAAAGAGTATACAGTCGTACCCGCGTGTACATGTATTCTTTTTTTTTTAAATTTAAACTGTACAAATCAAAATGAGGTATCGAATCAGGTTTATCTCTTTGTTTATTATAAATATTAAATCCGGGGTTTTGGCATGGCAGGTTATGTTATTAATGAAGAATATCTTAATTTATTGGGCTCATACATTGACTGCCAAACTCCTTCAAACGGAAGGTGACTGCACCACTTTTCCGTAGAATTTCGCCTGACGACAGATTAAGTGGGTCAATGTTGAAACTATCAACCACAGCGCCCCCATACGTTGACGCATGACTGTGAGGGGTAATCGAAGCCAAATCGACTGGGACATGTTCCTTTAACTTGCATGAATTTTCCGTTTCCAGTGGGTATACAGATAAAGAAGTTGGCACATGCCTGGGGATCGGCTTTCATCCCACGAGACCAGCATTTAATAGTGGAGACAGGCGCAGCTGAGGAAGAAAGCAGAGGAAGACGGAAATCAGTAGGATTCGATTTGAATGTTTCCGCTGAGGATGTCAAAACATATAATACGATTTTGTTTATGAAAGTCAAAAGTAAATAATAACAACACGTGACATGTCTTAAAATTCTACAGGTGTCTACATGATGAGGAAATTGTGTAGTCCTACATTTGTTAAAATTTTAATGATGAACTGTGTCAGCCTGACTGACACAGGTGATTAGATAAAACACCAATCTAAAATAAGTTCATCAAAGCATGTGCAAACGGAAACTGAACGGAAGATACCTCCTCCCCTCCCACTCCCATCAAAAAAGCTCTGTCTGCACCAGCCCTTTGAAGATGGTTGCTGTGGTCTTTGGGCATTGCATTTTTCTCAATACGAAGTATTTAAATACCATCATTGTCTCTTTAAAGACACGCGTAGGGGTTTTGCGTTCAAACTTTCTCAACCTTTGTCTAGCGTATTAAAAAATAGTTGAACGAATGGTGGGTCCAGACTTTATTCGTGTGATAATCTGCTGACGTATATGGAAACGTATATAAATTAGTATATTGTTTTGTCTACTTGATCAACAGAATAATTAAAATATATACCGGCATTACTTGTATAAATCGTAACGTTAACAATGCCTCTCCTCCTCCCTCCGTCACTGCCACTGCCTTACTTCAGGATACTTTGAGTTTGGTCAATGACGACAATTAGACGTCTAAGACGTTTTTGGCTGGCAAGTAAGAGTCGACGCATTGTATGGCTTACAATAAGAAATCGCAAAACGTGATCGCCAGACAATTAGAAGTCTAAGACGTGTTAGGTGGCAATTCTAATTCTAGGATGTGTAGCAGGAGAACTTGACTTCGTGTATCATAGTGGTAGTAGGCATAAGGGAAGATCTATTATAAAACAATAGGCTTCACGGTTACGGGAGTCAACCCTATACATATCTCAGTCTGCACAATAGCTTACATGAAGTTATCTCTCGATCCCTTACCTGCAGTTGTTGAAGGTTTCTGTTGTGGCTGGGGTTGTGGCTGGGGTTTTGGGTTAACGGCTGGAAGGGACCATTTTGACTGTCTGTTCAACACAGAGTAAATCTTGGCCAGTAATGGGTACCTGCCCTGCCCACAGGAGCCTGTAAAATCATCCATATCCACCGACCAGATGAATGCTCCGGCTAATCTCTGCTTCATCAGGTACTCTGCCTACAATCAATACATAAAATCAGTACATAATCTCAACTGGTATGTGTTTTATTGTGTTCGATGACAACAACAATTTATGGATAGTCTCAAATGTGCTACCTCATCATTAAAGTGTTTGATGAAGTTACTTGACATAAGTTGGAGCAGAGCACGAATGAAAACAACCCCCATGAAGGAGCCTTTAACAATACTTCCCAAACATTTCTGACATATTAATCAACAGGCAGATTTCCAAACATGCTAATACATGTTCCTTTAACACGGAGAATATGGGCTACTCGTTAACAAATCAACTTCATCTATGTTTTATCATGATGAAATAAAATAGATTGGAATGTCTTAAACACTAATTGGCAATAACTACTGCATGCTCGAGAAGGAAGCTCACAGAACGTCATACAAAGACATCGCAAACAGATCGGCTTCATGTTGCCCCTTAGCCCTGAGAGCACCCTGACAACAGGAAGCTCCGGTCCAACCCTCCGCGCTTGATTTGTCATATCGAGACATTTGATGTTCAAAGAGCGCGAAGAGCTGACAAATCATGAAATTCCATTCCCAAACATGCAGTTTTATTATTGTTATACCAAATGTATTCGTTCTGGTGTTTGGAACAAGTTTTATCAGTGGTATGCATAGACGACATAGATTTACATTGAAACCTTCGTGGAGACGGGACCTGCCTTTGCTTTACAAGAGAAGAATCTCAGCTGTTGGATAAACATCTGCTTTGCTGGGAAACGTTTTCACGTGATCTAAGAGGAGATAACTCTGACGGGTAGAAGACGTGGCATAAAACAAAACATGACGCTGAATGATAACTTCGGATTCCGTGTAACAACACTTATGCTGCATGCTGGAGCTTGGAACATGATGTTTATTTTGCTTCCGATCAAAGTTATCTCCCTTTCATTCACGTGAAAGCTGAAGTTTCTCTAGTAAAGAGTCTAGAACGACCAGCCTCATAAACGATGAATTTATATATATCTCTCGATAGTCTTTGCTTTGTAGGAAAAAGACCCACCTCATATTAGTTTATATTTGTCCTTCTCGATATACATACGGTATTAAAATACAAGTGCTGCAGCTTTGAAATAGCACCACTATGATTGACCAACACTCAACATGGTTGATGTTCTAGGAGCGTGATAATAGCCGGTCTTGAGCTCTCAAATCATGATGGCTCTTTACAGTACTTGTATCATATAAGATAGTTTGCGACCAATCATAATTATTTTATCCATTCTGTTAATAGAGGTCCAACCAATTTAAAACACATGGCTTGTTCTCATTATTACATGTACCTTTATCACATTTGTTCAGACGTAAGATCCCAGGCCGGTGTATGTCTCTTATACGCTGATGTGTGTTATGTTCTTCCAACGGCAAACAAAGATATCTTTACAAGGCTTAACAGATACCCCCATAAGTAAAGGGATGCCGATATGCCTATCAGTATAAGTAAGAGACATTTCTGTCTTGTAAGTGAAACAAAGTTTTCTATGGCGTTAAACACTACTTACCACATCAGTGTTTTACAAGACCTGTTTACCACCTACCTTCACTTGTACGCTGTTCACATCCTCGTAACCGACCCATTGGTTACCCTGTGTGGCGTACGGTGCGTACTGTTCCGGAATATCCACTTTCTTCCAACCTCTGCGCAGGTTCTCGCAAATCTTTAATCCAAAAATAATGTAAGTAGAATAAGAGTTTAGACGCATTATTGGAGAGGCTAATGTTAAGTGACACCCAGCCAGGGAACTGATTGCAGGGATATTTTGCTTTGCTGAGGCTACACTGTCTCTCTGCTTTTTAAATAGAATTGTGTTTCATGTTACAATTAGTTACTCATTCACACATAGACCAGCTTTGTCAACTGGAATTAAATCTACGGAGTAAGTTCAGATTTAGTGCAAAATGATCTTTAAGAAATTAAGGCCATTGCTAATATACCATATGAATGCCTTGTTAACTCACACTTATCTCTGCAATATCCAATATCCATTTTTGTTCACATGTCCGATTTCAGTCAAAATGCAGATTATATATTTATTTCGGTGTTCAATAATCTTCTTATATTTGCAATCATTTGAACAAAAAAATAATAATAAAAAAAACGAAAAAAACTTATGTATCGTATGAACTGTCCGCATTGAATAGAAAATTATGTTATAGCACCCATATAAATGTTTCAGCTCCAGTCATTTGCAAAAATAGATTATAAACAAGTCGATACCTTGTATGACAGGCTCGTGATTGGTAAATTCAATATTCTTTATAATAAATATGTATTCACCGGTTCATACGCCATTATTCAGTGTTACCTCGGGGTAAGCCAGTATCCCTTTTTCATTGGTGTATCGTCCTTTAGCGCCTGCGCCGTACGCTGGGGCCTTGATACCATTCTGCCAGCTGCTCTTCAGTGTGTAGCTCATTCCATAGGTGGCAATACCCATGATCAGCCGGTCACGTCGCATTCCTTGAGCCAGCCAGTACTTCACTGACCAGTCCTGAGGGAAATACACACTTACTTTAGAGGCATTCGTTTACTGTCATGGCTTTGTGAAATGTTTTTCACAAAAAAAGTTATAGTATTTGTCAACTATTTCAAATGAATCTGGCTGGTGTGTTACGCCGTATTGAAAGTTAACGTGTTCATATGATAATGGTGCTTGTATGTATGATAGAGGAAACCAGGCCGGTTTCTTACAAAATTATTTGACAGTTGATTGGTTTGTTCTGACGACCAACCACAGAGCGTCTCTTCAAAACTTGGTAATAACCACAATTATTTCGCTGACTGGTCATGCTTTCTGGCTATAGTGTCTGACGCCGACGTCACTGGATATGATTGTGCTACATGAGAACAGGACAACATAGTACACAAGGACAGCAACAAACCGACGACTACTGGCCATGGCAAACAAGAGCGAAATAGTGAAGAAGAGACTATTATTTTTCGGAGTTGCAATACTTGTGTACTATGTTAAGATTATCCGTGGAACCAATAGCTTTAGGATAACAACATTTGGATAATATCAGGTTGCAGACGCACAGTAGAGACTATCCCTTTAACCATCCTCCTGCGGTCGATTGTCAGCAGGTGTTTTAATAAGCTATTTTTGTATGTTGCTATGCTGGACTGGATTTCCCTGTGTCTTTACTTGTTACGTCTCAAAACAAGCATTAGTAGTGGATAAGCCAAACAATGACCACCCATTGGCGCTTTCCAATCTAAGGTTATAAGTTAGACATCATGTTAGACCGGTTCAGACAAACGCTTGGTACGATCTGGAGAATAAATTTCTAGCACACACATCAGTATAGTGTATGTCTATATATGGACGTCCTACGTTTTCGTGTAAGGACAACTTAAGAACGCCCCGGCGAATTTCAGCTCTTTTTCTAAAAACAAATATTTATTTGTAGGCCAACCTTACACCGGGGGGCAGCGTAATCCAATGTGACCTTTTTCTCCTTACAAAGTTTTGAATATTGGTGATGTAATATATAGCGCCCGCAAAGCTGCGAAAATTTCGTCATAATTTTGGGGAATTTAATTGTGTTAAAAATTATCAAGAACGTGCCAGGTTTACATAAACATCAATATTGTTCGAGGAAAATTGACGGATATTCGCTGGACGAGTTCTTTTTTCCTTTCATTCAAAGGGTTGTGCCCATGGCCGTATATGATACCGCTATGGTATACGGCTATGCCACCCCCAGATGGAGCCTGGAGCTCGATTCTCCAGGACAGTGTGTTGGTGGGTATGCCAGCAAGTCAGCAACCAGAGAAAGGTCGTGGGTTTTCTAAGTTGTACACTGTGCTTCACCCATGCACAATAATGGTGGCAAACGATCATTTATTGGGATTTAATTTTGTTGATATAACATCCAAAATGAAATACAATGAATTCACGCAGCGTTTAAGACATGAGTCAAAGTAAAAGGCGATAAGTTGTGGCGACATTCAGAAGTCAAAGGGACAGAACTCTTGTCGGCGTTGTAAATGTGGGAACTTACCACACACAGATTTCGATGTTTCTGT
>JAQQZZ010031066.1:0-10744 GCA_030265115.1 Mopalia vespertina | reverse complement strand
CACCTCAGAAACAATTTCCGTCCCGCGGCCGTGGCTTAGTGGTAGCGTGTGCGCTTCCTAATCCTGCTTCGATGTACTGTTCATGGGATCGAGTCCGTCTGTCGACCATCAGGTATATGAACGAGTCACACGTTGTGGCTCCAGCAATCGCGTGGGTGGTTTTTACGAGGTTTCCGCTCGGTTTTAATCCGTAGTAAAGCAAGTTGCAGTGTGAAGTGGACAATCCATCGTCATATAGTGAAATACCCTTGAGTAGGACGTTAAACCCTAATCAAATAAACAAACAAAATCATAATTAATAAATGTGGCTCCTTTTGAATCATTCGTCAGTGGTAACCTGTTCCTTGAGGTTTTTTAAAATAAATTAATCATCATTTTTCATGCTTTGAAGGTATTTAATATAAAAGGTAATATAATAAACAATGGACTAGTAAGCAAGATTTTCAAGGAATTAAGGATTGTTGTTTAAGCTATGATAGTAAAGACATTACCCTTTTGGAAGTTTAGTTTATAAGAAAAGGTTGTTCACTTAAGTGAAATGCCCTTTAGCATGACACAAAAAAATCAATCATTAAAAGTCTTTAAAGGTGCAATTTGTAGGTTATATTTGATTTCAGTTAACTTGAGACTCTGACGGGGCAGATATAGCCTTGTTCACAGCTTGACACCATTTCCCACCTGTGCATCACATGTTATATTTGATTTCAGTCAACTCGAGACGCTAACGTGGCAGCTATAGCCTTGTTCACAGCTTGACACCATTTCCCACCTGTATATCACATGTTATATTTGATTTCAGTCTACTCGAGACGCTAACGTGGCAGCTATAGCCTTGTTCGCAGCTTGACACCATTTCCCACCTGTATATCACATGTTATATTTGATTTCAGTCAACTCGAGACGCTAATGGGGCAGCTATAGCCTTGTTTACAGCTCGACACCATTTCCCACCTGTGTATCACATATTATATTTGATTTCAGTCAACTCGAGACGCTAATGGGGCAGCTATAGCCTTGTTTACAGCTCGACGCCATTTCCCACCTGTCTCCACTCATCAACTTGTTCTCAAGGGACTAGTGTATCAGTTAGATGCAGCTCTAGAAAGGTATGCAAAGAAGTACTTCTTGATTATGAAATTGTTCACCAGTTAAAAAATTATCAACATCCCTATGCAAATTTTTTGGAAATATCACATGGTACCATACAAAAAATAGTCCACTTAAAAAATGGGAAAACAAATCTCTCTTATTTTGCTTATGTTAAAATTAGTGAACCAAACATATGGATCCCCGTTATTTATTCAACAGAAATGTAGACATATAGTCCTGAGTAAACTGGGTTCGAATCCTTGTTTCATTAATGTTTGATCGATGCGAGCCACCTTAAGTACAGCATAAAAAAACAATCAATCAATCCTCACAAATGCAGTCCTCAATGAGTATTTACACTACAGTCTCTACTATGATTTATTAGAAGTGCTTGTAAAATATATATGAATACTTCTATATAACCCCACAATCAAGCGAGCAAGAAAGAATGAAACTTTTTTCGCATTTATCTTTTTCAGCCAAGAAACTCAACGCAACGGCCTTGTTTTTATCTACGATATGTCAGATTCCAAATATAGCAATTTTGACTACGAGCTCAGTATCAAAATATTAACAATGTTAAAGGTAAGTGTTTTCATTATTTTATTTTTGTTTTATTAGGATAGTAGCTGCAATGAGATTTTGTTGTGTTACTTGAATTATTATTTGAAGGGGGGGGGGGGGAGGGAGGAGAAGGAAAGGCCCAAAGTCCGAATTACCTCTGGGTAAAATGGTTTGCTTTAATAGAATTGGTTGTTGTTCGTACCAACAACAAGTCATATCTTCAAAGCAAATCGTATATCTGTCTTTTGGTAGTATTCAAGATGAATAGTCATAAGTTATTAGTGCCCTTATTCCACTCATGTAGTACTGGTGGCTGGAGTGAGCTACCTGTTGCCCTGGTGCCCTCGGAGCTAGGGGGCAACAAGGAGCCAATCTGTTTGTGATGTATTTTTATTATGTCTTGTGGTTATCCTGTTTTGTCCGTTTTGGTTGCCAGTGGTTTCTAGGGTGATATCCTTAACACATTCTGCTGGCTCGCTGTCATGTGTGTAAAATAATTTTAATTATGACGTTAAACCCCAATCCAACAAAGAAGGAAACAACTCCATTTAGGTAGCTCTATCTACTGAGACATATGCTCAACCCCTCTCTACCAGTCGCTTTGTTAAATGTAACCAAAAATATGCTTTTCTTTTTTTGTTTATCGTAAAATACATTAGATGAATGTTGAATTCATTTGTTTCACCTACATGTAGCTGTCCTTTTCTTCATTCATGTTTACTTTTCGTCAATATTTCTATAATTGAGCCTAATGCATAGTAAAAAATGTCAACTCTTTTAAAGCAGAGGGACAAATCTATCATATAATATTAATTATAATGCTTTATTTACTGAGGAGGTTCAATTCATAGGGAAACATCTGTATGCACTGCTTAAAACACCAATCAATCAATCAATCAATAAATACAAGCCCTCGGGCTAATAAAGGGAAGTTTGTTTGAAGAGTAGCAATGCTGTCTTTTCATAGCATTATGGACAGGAGGGAGATTAACTTCCCAAGTTAATCCCAACAGTATAAAAAAAAACACTTGTTATTTTATGGTTGTGCAAGTGCCAATTATTGTTGGAATACCATTAAGCACAGCGAAACACACCAATCAATCAATCAATTAATACATAACCAAGCCCATGAGCTCCTCACACACACACACACACACATTTAGTGTTATATACATATATTTGAAAATATATATAATAGTCCAACATATCCTGTTATACAGCATAGCAGTGCGTCTCTGTTAGACTGGGTAGATTTGGACAATTTTATGAATTAATATATTACAAAAGAATTGATTCATACAAATTAGTGTCAAATTGAATGTTTAACATATATGATCACCTCTGTAACCCTTAAGGATGGAGAGAGCTTCCTGTTGTTTTGGGGCAGGTTGCTCAAAATGCTATTAAATTTAATCCTCTATTAGATGACGTCATACCATATTGAATATTTATCTCTAATAAGACTAATTTGATCCATAGCTTTCATTTGAAAAGAATTTAAAATTTAATCCTTACTTTTATATTAAAAATGCAGAAAAAAAAGGAATGCCTTTGTCAGAATGTCATTGAAGAATTTTAATGTGCATATTAATTAGGAAATGTATAGTATTAGACTCGTTAATTATATCCCGTCTGGATGCAGCCATCATTGAGGATGTAGGAAATTAGTGTCATTAAGTCCCCCATTATTTTAGGTTTACTCACAGCTGGCTAGGTCAGGCCTCATTGTAATGGGTCACATGATTCGTCATGTTATATTGATTCATTAATACCACTCTCATTCACATCTTCAATGGGGTTAATAATAGAACAAGGCCAAATTTAGTAACAATGTGCTTTTATCCTTTGTTCAATATGAAGATCATTTTATGTAATTTAGATTGATCTAATTTCTAAGTTTTTTTGTAATTTTGTTTTATTCTTTTATTTTTTCATGTTTTGTTTGTTTCGCTATATGCAATATTTTTTTGTTGCTATTAATGAAAATTTCATCATATTTTTGTGATTAAATTGGTGTGGTGCATGATGTTCGTGATCACTAGTGTGTTTTTTACAAACCCTCCTATTTCCAGTCAGATTTAGGGCCTGCAGTCGTGTTACTTTATACTAACAGATCCTCCTACAATGTGCTGCTTACATATTGGCAGTCCCTCTGATGACCTCAGTTATATTAGGGAGTCATCTGATGTTACTCCAGCAATCCCGGGCATTGTTTTTTTTACGAGGTTTCGTCTTGGTTTTCACATGAGTGAGTCACACGATGTAGCTCAGGCAATTGCTGGTGTGGGTTTTTTAGGTTTCCTCTCGGTTTTCCACCACATTTAAACAAGAACATTGCAAAATCTGGTACCATATCAGTGAAATACACTTAAGTATGCCTTTAAACACCAATCAAAAAAACAAATCCTCTCAGTTTTCTTTCGTCTTCTCTCCCATATTTAATTAAGGCACAATGAGAAGTGGACAATCCATCATCATATAAGTGAAATACCCTTGAATACACCATTAGACCCCAATCCATCATCATATAAGTGAAATACCCTTGAGTACACCATTATACCCCAATCCATCATCATATAAGTGAAATACCCTTGAATATACCATTAGACCCCAATCCATCATCATATAGGTGAAATACCCTTGAATACACCATTATACCCCAATCCATCATCATATAAGTGAAATACCCTTGAATACACCATTAGACCCCAATCCATCGTCATATGTGATATACCCTTGAGTACACCATAAGACCCCAATCCATCACCATATAAGTGAAATACCCTTGAGTACACCATTAGACCCAATCCATCATCATATAAGTGAAATACCCTTGAGTACACCATTACACCCAATCCATCACCATATAAGTGAAATACCCTTGAGTACACCATTAGACCCCAATCCATTGTCATATGTGATATACCCTTGAGTACACCATTATACCCCAATCCATCACCATATAAGTGAAATACCATTGAGTACACCATTAGACCCCAATCCATCACCATATAAGTGAAATACCCTTGAGTACACCATTACACCCCAATCCATCATCATATAAATGAAATATCCTTGAGTATGACATGCATAATGAAGCAGATCTGTTTGTGATATTTGGGATATACTACGTCCTGTCTTGTCTTTGTTACCAGTGGTGTCCTTCACCCATTGGGCTGGCACAACGTCGTGAGAGTTAAATAACCTTAAATATGGCGTTAAGTCCCAATCAAACAAATCTACGATGTACTGTGTATATATTAACATTATCTGTAACCTGATGTTGACTGATCTTACGGTAGACTCAGTTTTCAGTTAAAAATATTTTGTTCATTTACACATGCTAACATGTATTCAATAATATCATACTGGTAGTGATATAAACACAGGGAAGTGGGCTAAACTCATATATTTAGTCTAAAATATCTTTTACTGATCCCTTCCCAACATGCTATCACCACATTTTTGTTATTAAGCACGCTGTTTTCTGACTGCATGACTTTAACCACCATTCATACATTTATTTTCATCACATGTTAATCTAGTCTTTAGAGGCCAGACATCTTCATCTTTTTCATGGACTTGTAATTGTCATGCTAATCTAGATGTATAACTGAATGTAAGTTTGTTCGTTTTAAACATATTCTCTTCAACCGTGTCTTCATTTTTTTGTCGGTTATTGGATCTATGTGTATTGAAAGCTGAATCATTGAAATTTTGATCCAAAATGTAATCACTTGATTAATTACCTTCGATTAACTCCATATAAGTGTACATGTAAGTACGTGCATTTTAAGGATTTAAAATATAAAGGATTTAAAATGAAGCTATTTTGTAGTTTTTATCCCCTTAGATTTAGAACAGATCAGTATTATTTTCCAAATGTTACTTTTAAACTTGGTGCATAGCTTCATAGCCATTGATTTCACTAGTAGTTAATTATTTTATTTATCTAGTAATTACTAATAACTAATTAGTCCAACATGGTTCCCTTTCATCCATTTTGTGTGGCATATTTTCAACTGTCCTGTTCTTTTTACATGCCATCATGCTATTAACTCTCCCTAGAACATACAACCATAGTTCAAATGAAATACGGGCCAGTGGCTTCGTGGTTAGCGTGTGCACTTACTAATCCTACTTCGATGTACTGTTCACAGGATCGAGTCCATCTGTCAACCCTCAGGTATATGAGTGAGTCACAAGATGTGGCTCCGGCAATCGTGGGGATTGTTTTTACGAGGTTTCCTTCCGGTTTTCCACCATGACACTGGCAAGTTACAGTGTGAAGTGGACAATCCGTCGTCATATAAGCGAAATACCCTTGAGTACGACGTAAAACCGAATCAAACAAACTAACAAGTGAAATCCCATGTTTTTGGGAAAACATTTTGAAAACTAGGTATGGGCCTAATCAGGGGTTAAGCCAGAAATCAGAAGTATGGGTTCCTTATCTCCTGCACGTTAAAGTTTCTTTAAACAGGGTGTCCAAATGAGGCAATTTTTCAAATCAGGGTGTCCAGAGGACGGGTGGTGCCCTTGGGCCTTATATATGATACATGTATTTAGAGAAACTGGTGATCTCACATATTGCACTAGTCAGACATTATATATTTGTCCAGGTGTGTTAACTTCTGCAATAATTTCTGGAAACTCACCTTGTTATGTTATTTGTTACAGGGAGGATATCCCGCCCGACTGAAGAAAGTTCTCATCGTTACGGCACCTCTCTGGTTTAAAGCTCCTTTTGAAATTCTCAGGCTTTTTGTTAGAGAAAAGTTAAGAGACAGGGTAAGGAATTGTTGATCATTTTATAATTTAACACAGTAACATGGGTAGAATTTTGCTAACTTTTCTACTGGGCTGGCAGATGAGTCCATAACTGGCCCACAATGCTAAAATCATATAAGCAGTGTAATAAATCTGAACAATAACTGATCCGATGGACCAGTAGTGGGGCCATCCAAAATAATATATTTGTTTCCCGTAACAAGAATGTAAAAAAGTGGGTAGGTAGTTAGGTAGGCATTCTTTTTTTTTTTTTTTTTTTAATTATTTTTACTAATAACATATAAAAACACTTGTTTGAAATAGTGCCATACAGTCATTTTATCTGAATAAATTTTTTTTACACATGTAGTTGCATGGCCTTGCATGGCCTTGCTGTAGGCTACTTCACTTATTTAATGGCAGTGTATTCAATTTTTATTGAAAAAACAACATACTTTTTGGGTGAGGAGGTTTTTCTTTTTCTATTTAATGAAAAGTAGTTCCTCTTTTTCTGAAAAATGGCAAATAAAAAAAAAATACCGTCCATTCTCTTTTTTTTTTACCCTGAATTGTTTGGGTAGGTAGGTTTACGGGAAACAAAAAAATTATTATGGATGGCCTGGGTGTAAATGTCTGAACTATAATTCTTTTTACTGGTCTCTAATCAGCGGACTAGTGTAAATTTTTAACACTGAATAACTGTCCTATATCACTCACCTGTTGTTTATGTTTATGTAAGGCTATACAAGTAATTTCTGTTAACCATTTATTCTGTCAATCCAACTACATGTAATTTATAGACTTTTGGATTTATTTTTGTGTTTTAATAATAATCATGTGTTGTAGGTAAAAACCATTTTATTACCATTCACTAAACCCACTAGTCCCATATGCCATAATTCATGTTGATGTCCTGTGGGTGGTAAACAGGGAACAACATGGTCCCCTTATGCCCTTGTAGCATCGTAGAAAAATGACAAGTAGAAAATTGATTTTATCACTCTTTTGACAGATTATCTTTGTAAAAATGCAGATTTAACATTTTAGACTCCTGTTGTCGAGATTATTTCCAAAACTGAAAGAAAAGACACTCCAAAAAATACTGAGCCACAATTTATATGCCTTTCATGTTCATTTCTTCTCTAAACATAACACAATTCTATAGATTTCTACTTTTCTAACTCTAGCACATATTTCAAGTTGAAATCAATAAACTATGAGTTATTTCTCATCTTGTTTGCAGGTTTTTACAGTGAAGAAGTCTCAGTTATCAAATCACATCCCTGCAGATAGTATTCCGGAGCATTTGGGTGGCTCATTAAAACTCAATCACAAAACATGGTTGCAGGTATGTGCTCTAGTGGCAACCAACCGAAATCCTGATATGGACAGTTATTTTATTAGTCGGGGAATAAACGGAGATAGTTTTCGACAGGCCAGTATATCCAGCGTCTCAAGTGATACAGATAACAACGTAGTTTTCAGTGATTTCGAGTCTGAAGGCTCTAGAGAAACTATCAGTGAAAAACACAACCACGAGGAAAGAGAGAAGGAATTTCATGAAGTTCTCTTTGTGGATAATGATAAAGAAAAAGAGGTAAATGTAGAAAAGGAGGACTCTCAAAATTCAAATTTCAAGCGAACTGGTTTGTCAGACTCAAGTCGGAAACGATCCTCTGATAGCTCACCCACAGACTCTTACCCAGGGGAAACGCCCCCTCCCCCACTTCCTAGGAAAAAGCGTCCCCCAACAAGTATTTTTGAAGAGTCAATCCATTTACCAGATTCAGGGGGTATGAGTCTGGGCGAGCTAGTTGAAAATGTTAAGACTTTAGGGAAAAATGGACTCTTCCTAGAATATGCAAGAATAAAAGGGGAGGCTCCAGCAGGAACTTTTAACACATCAAGGTAAATATATCATCTTTTTATATCCAGTGTCAAGCTACATTGTACATGTTGAAGAACAACAGCTGAATTGTAGCGGAGTTGAGTCAAAATGATATTAGCATCTGTGTGTAAATATCAGCAAAGATAACGTTGCAATTTTTCCAAAATCAAATTTTTTCTCTCACAAATATCAGCTTTTACGTATGGACTTTTCATTGATTGAATTAATAGGATTCAGTGTTATTTGAATGATATTGTCAGTGAATATTTTCATTTGGATTTATGCAATAAACTATATCAACAATTTCAGCTTAATTTGCTCCTGTGAAATAAATGAAGACACTAAATGTTGCGTCTTTGTTTTCGCTTCTTGTCTGTGTTAATTGCAATGTTGCCAGCTGTTAAGCTGTCATATGATTGGAATAACTTCTTGAAATCAATGTTAAATTCCAATCAATGAAACGGATCTAATGTAGCAAGCACTTTAACTTCTAGGGATAATTTACTGGGGATAATCATTGCTGGAGTGAACCGCTTTCATAATACTCTTATAGAACAGTTTGTTTGGAGCTTAGCAATGTTGCCCTTACTAGGCACTTGAGGAAGACTGTGTATTATGTGCTGTATTTGTCCTGTCTTATCTTTGTTTGTTGCCAGTGGTATCGAGGGTGGTTACCTTCACACATTGGGGTGGCATAGGGTATCGTCATGTGAATGAAATAACTTAAAGTACGGCGTAAAACCTCAATCAAGCAAAAACCCAACATAGCAAAGCACTTTACATTTTATTGTTGTACTAGTGTCAAGATATGTTGGAATACGCGGCTGTAATATAAGTTAAAAACTCCTTAGCACGACATAAAGCACCAATCAAACACTAAATCAACAGCAGATATTAAACTGAGATATTTAGCAATGCTTAAGTTAAACCATGCATCAGTCAATAATTTATTATCATTTTGTTTCCTATTTCCAGAGCAAAACACAACCTTGCAAAGAATCGTTATACGGACGTGTTGTGTTTTGATCATTCTCGAGTTCATCTGCCTATAATGGATAGTGACACAACAACGGATTACATCAACGCTAATTTTGTAGACGGATACAAACATAAAAATGCTTATATCTCCACACAGGGTAGGTTCAAATTAATTATTTCACTTGTCTCGTCTGCCTGGCAAATTGGGTACCTTCTCTTGTAGGACATTTACCTCCTAGGGCAAGTTGCTTGAAGCACAATTAAATTTAATCTGCTAGCATATTACTATTGGAGGGCATCATGTGTTATAATGCATACCCTGGTCCCTATGGCTTAGGGCAGTTTGTTTGGAGAGTAGCAATGCTGTCTTTACTTAGCACTTAAGGAAGATTAACCTTTCAACATTATCAAACCCTTCACATTTTATGGTTGTGCTAGTGTCAATTATTGTTGGAATACATCGCAGTCATAAAAAAAAATACCCATAAGCATGGCATAAAACACTAATCAATCAATCAGTTTTAAAGGCTGTATGTAGAGTCAAAGATTTAAACTTCTGTCGACAGTTATAGGTATTACCTATAATAAAGGGATATATCTTATGTCGTCTTAGCCAGGGTTAAATTAAATAACATCAAGAGCAACTGTCTCTTTTTCATTTAATGCCTCAATAATGTAACTGAACTACCATGATTTATATCAAATGATTTTAAACAGTAGTGGTATTTTCAGGTCCCCTGCCAAAGACTTCTGGTGATTTTTGGAGGATGGTTTGGGATCAACAGTCACGAGTTGTTGTCATGACAACTAAGTAAGTAGATGTCTTTGTACTTTATGGTCAGAATTTTTTAAATGAATATGTTCAAATGCTTAAGAAAAACAGCAATCAATCATTACTTAAAACTGGGTGACACAGCGTGAAATTGTCAGTTGTTCATTGATACAAATTTCCCCATTTTAATTTTTCTCTCCTTAGTCGAAACTACCTTTTCACCTGAAGTATAAAGGGGAAGATTTTTTGGTAACTACGGGCGCAGGGTTGTAAGGAGCTTCATGTTACCCCTTAGCTCCGAGGGCAACAGGAAGATCTGTTTGTGATGTTTTCGTTTTGTGTTTTCTATTGGCATGGGAGGCCTTTATATGATGCATGTTACCCTCTGGCTAGGGACTGTATGTTGGGAGTGTGGTTGCACCGGTGGAAGATTAACTTTCCATCAAAATTAACACATTTTGTGGTTTTGTTTTTGTGACTACACCTGTCCCCCGCTATAAGGCGCCTCAATTTAACGCGCGTTGTGTTATAACGTGGTCGTATTGTGTCCCCCAATTTTGTTCTCACTAGGTTTGTTGTTGTTGTTGCATTCGGCCTTTAACATATTTACAGGTTATATTCGTTGACAGGTCAGATCCTCTTTTCTAGAATCGGTAGACATGCACATATTTGTGTTTTCTAGT
>JAQQZZ010031055.1:0-10745 GCA_030265115.1 Mopalia vespertina | reverse complement strand
GTATTACGTCCTTTCTTGTCTTTGTTTGTTGCCAGTGGTTTACTTCACCCATTGGGCTGGCACGTCATCATATAAGTCAAACCCCAGTTAATCCTCCTGGTTTTCCACTGTAATTAGGCAAAAAAAACGTATAAAGTGAACAATCTGTTGTCATATGACTGAAATACCCTTGTGCAGGACATGTAACCTCAATCAAACTAACTAATCCTACTTTGATGTACTGCTCATGGTTGTGGGGCAATCGTTTTTGCCAGCTTTCCACTATATTTAACCAAGGAACAGTGTGAAATGAACAATCTGTCATACAAGTGAAATACCCAATTCAACAATCAATAAGGTAAGGGGTTGGGTGGAAGCTGTCTGGGGACAGTTGCTCAAAGCTCTGTTACATAACGTGGTGTAACAATGAACTTTTATTGCAACACAGCCTCCTCTAGCTGGATGTTAGGCTAACAGAGCTTTGAGCAACCGCACCCTCTGAGCGAAGGGCAACATGAAGCCAATATGTTTGTTGCCAGTGGTTTCAAAGGGAGGTTTCTTTCACCTATTGGGCTGGCATATCAATGAAATAGCCTGGCTGAAGGAACATCCCTGATGCAATAAATATCACACTTGGAATAGTTTCAAAGCCTCAAACATTGTAAAAAATCTCCCCCAAAGTTCCTGCAGTATAATTAAATACATCGGCATTGGATTTTTTCCAATAAGTAATGCTTTACATGAGAATTTAACTCCAGTCTTCCATGAATACAAAGAATGATAATTTCGGTAACACAACCAATGTATTTTGAAGGCAGATTAAGGAAGAATAACTCTTGTATAACCTGTATTTACCAACTAGTCTGTATTTGTAGGCAAATAAGAACCTTCTGATTTTACGGCTTTCTTAGTTCTGATTGGTTCATTCTATTTTGTTATCCAGGTTTGGGATTGGTCGGTTTACGACAGAAGAAGAAATTGATTACACAGCGGATAGTTGTGTCAGTCATGTGACCAGACTACGGGAAATGAGGTCAGTTCAGTTGACAATCAATACACCCATGTTCTACATGTAACTATAAATATCCTGGTCTGACCGTAATCCTATCCCTCAGATGTTCAGTGGTAAAATGAAAGGCTCTACAAGCGATAAATCTTTCAGAATATCAAGAAATGTACCTGTGAAAAAAAGTTCTTTTAGATAAAATTTTCTGTTCAAGTGTATCATGATCCTGGCAATATCCGTGTAGGGTATATAGTTAGAACGTGTCAGTGTTGTTACATCAGAATAAATGTCAAAGCCTAAAAATGTTATAAACTGGGGGTATTGTAAATCATTGTTTAGTTACCAGGCTGTTAGTGTGTCTGATCACTAAGGAACAGGGAGGGAGCTTCATGTTGCCCTGGTGCTCTCCGGACTAAAGGGGAACAGGAAGCGTGTCCTTGTTTGTAGCCAGTTGTGTCGTTCACCATTGAGCTGGCACATCATCTAAAGTGAAATACCCTTGAGTAAGATGTAAAGCCCCAATCAAACAAACTAAGGAACAGAGATCTTTGATTACAATGGTAATGAGTATTAACTAAGGAAAGGTGAGGACGATCATTTTATGACCAGGAATATAAACCCCATTATCTGGAACATGTACATACATGTTGGTTTCGTGGGGCATGCAAATTAGATTTCACAACATGAATAAAATATTTGTTTTTTTAATACCATTGATTGTCAAGAATTCAGATGAACATTGGATTTTTGTTTCAGTCCTCTGTGGGAAATGGTACAGGAAGGAATTGATTTGAAATCAATAAAATGGACACAGCACTGAAAAGACGGATGAATGTTGTTGCAATAATTCTTGGGGCATTAACTTATTGGAGAGGATTAGAGGAGGCTATAAGTGATTTAATCTGGAATTAGCAACCAACAATTTGATTTTCGAGTAACAAAGCCTATTTGCATGGACACCTAAACAGACAAGAGAATTACCCCTTCTAATTAATAGTTCACGATTCTGACAGATCTAGTGTGGCTCCACAGGTACTTTTGTCCCCAAATAATGTTATATATTTGATGGTAAATGTAAGGGATTGAATTTGTAGTATATATGATAAGAGAAAGGTTATTTACACATCTGGGGGGACACTTTCATACAACATTAAAGTATCATTTACCCCTGTAGTCGGAGATGAATTTATTTTGTTGGCACACCCCGATCCCTGATATTAGGCGCATTCGACAGGACATTTTGGTTAATGAATGTACCCATACAACGGCTTTACCACAAATTTATTTCCCTGTTAAGTCAGTCACGTGTTCAAGAGCTTCACCATGCTTAACGAAAACATCCAGTCGAATGCGCCTATTGCAATGGTGATCAGTAGAAACGTTAGAAACACTACAGTACAGATATCCTGAGCTAATCATATATTGGGAGAGGCTTCATCTGTTCAATTTAACACATCTCGGATTAAAGGGTGGCTGCCTATGTAAAATTTCCTGTCGAGGGAGGCTTCATTATTGCATCTGGCAGGGCACAACCTTATTCGAACAAATCCATTGTGAATGTCCAGTGAAAGAATTTATAAAAATTTAGTTGAGTAACCTCTGCTTTTGTCTCTTACATAAACATCAGGATTTAAATAATGCTTTTGAGTTTTTGCAAACTGTCTTCTAGCTTTCTTTCTACCTCAAGGAGTAACTGTACAAATTTTGTGATTTTTAACCTGGATTTTTTTGTAAATATAGCAATGTTTCTCTTTAAATTACTTTGATGTTGACGTCATTTAGAAATGTACAATTAACAGAATTTTTGTTCTAGAAGTAGGGTGATATTAGATTAATAATTATTTCCCCTGCATCGTCCGGAGATATGGTCATGACTGGAGTATATTTGGTATTAGTATCATGGCAAGAAAAGGAACTGTCGTTTGATTTACAGTTGTAAATTAACATGGCAGAAAACAGAATTTTTGTCCCCAACAGATCATGGATAAGTGTAGATATAATATCAGACCTCTGCTGTAATGTTTTCCAGAGGAACCTTAACATCGTTCCACTTAAATTATGTGAGATATCCGAACATTTAAAATCAATAAAGCAAAACTTTATCGAAATAGAAAATGAAGATATTTATTTTAGGAGCACCGATGTATAAGTTTGCATGACCATGGGAAGACTCCGTTCAGTCTAGAATTAAATCAACATTAATAATTTGTTTTATATGCATTGAACAAATTGAGATTGGTTGACACAAAGTTTTTACGGGTTTAATTTTGTCTCCATAATTATTATTAGTTCAATTCTTGCCTCGACAGTTTGAATCACATAGGCAGCTATAGCTTGGAATATTATATATGTGAAAACCAGCAGGCTGCCATTAAGGACAACACTGGAAAACCACTTATACGGGTTAGCCAGTAAATCTGATGCTGTGACAGGACCCTATATCTCCGATATAGTCTATCATACCATGCAGCCTATGCGTAAACATAACTGTAATTTCAAGAACTAGCTATTCTGTGTTCAATTAAATACTGTATGTAGTTCAGAAGTCTCATTAAAGATACTCTAGCAAAGGCTGCACTGAGATAATTTATGTGTGACCTTGAAACTGAAAATAATTTTTTGATGTGCGAACGCGTTATTGCCCCTGCACCGACTTATAGTGTTATAACTTTTGTTTAGTAGGTTTCTAATAAACAAATTATTGTATCATGATAATCTTAGCATAGAGAATGTTTGTAAATAACAGTGCTATGGAAAAATGAACTCAATAAAGAATTATTAAAAATAGTAATATGGATTTCTGGGTTGTCAGCAATTCAATTTATTCCTTTAAGGCAACTGTTTTTCGACCAATTGCATATTGTCAAAGACAACCATCTGTATTGCACTTGCAATCGAATTAGCATAGCCGTTAATTTAAGACGTGACATTGTTCCAAAACAGTGGTCATATGATCTCCTATCATCTAGTTGTGGCTGTCCCATATTGCCTGCACTGGTGGATACTTTCATATAAAACCGAAAGTGAGGGTTCCGTCCCCAAATGAAAACATGCTAAACGTATATGTGTTACTCAAATAGCTATTTTGATATATATACAACAGATTAACCTTGCACTTGGATGACCAAGCTTGTGTATACGCCGTGTTGTTATAGATGACTTCCAATGCATACATAAGCAAACGGGTGACCGACCGTGTTTTCTAACAATGACGTCAGTCCCACCTGTTAAGATAACTAATAAACGGCTATGCTTACTTGAATGCAAGTGCAATACAGATGTTTGTCTTTGAGAATATGCAATAAAAATAATAAGTTTAGGTCGAAAAACAGTTGCCTTTCCCTTTAAACAAATTGTCTAAACTAGAGTATAACATTCAACATATATTATCAGCGCTTTAACTCGAAACCTGGTCGTTTTATCCTTCAGAGGGCGTAGCTGCAATTTTATTTATATGTGATTAATCGGACAAGGGTTATAATGCAGAGTAGCTTGGTATAAAACTCTTGTCTAGAGAAGATGAGACCTAGTGTAGCTCCGGGTTTTAACCGACTAGGACCAGCATTAAATCCATCAGGGAACGATCAGCGACTGCTCCGTGTTAATCCTCGTCTCGTTTCAGGAGCTATCAGTGACAGATCGAAGATCGATCGTCGAACTATTGATCTGCGATCAGTTAGATCATTAGTTGGGGACTATATAGGGTGCAGGACTGAAGCTAGAGATGATATAGGAAGCATGTCGGAACTGTCAAAGGCAGAAAATTTGTTTGTTTGTTTGTTTGTTTGGTTAAGGTTAAACGCTGTACATAAGGTTATCTCAGTCACAAGATAGCGTACCAGCCCAATGGGTGAAGGCAACCACTCCCGGTGTTACTAGCAACAGACAAGACAGGACAAAAACAGGACAATCACAGAACATGATACAAAGACCTCACAAAAAGATCGGTTTCGTGCTGCCCCACAGCTCTGAGAGCACCAGGACAACATATCGAAGCTCCTCTCAACACTCCGCTCAAAAGTGGATAACAGCGAAGTGATTATACGTTCGGATATTGTATGTAACCAAAGTAACCAAAAATTTAACGTGTATGATCTGTTACCAGGCCACACACAACGCATGCGTGGCACAGTTCACAGCCATCGGATGACGAAAGAAACAAATTGCTCTGTGTTTGAGTTTCTGAATTATTGAAAAACGTCTTTGTTCCAATTGGTTATTAAATTCGAAAATTTAAACTGATTATAGTGAACTAGTCGAATATTATTCACACAGATCATTTAGTATAAATTCAAATAGTCCCATATGACGTCAGGAAACCTGGATTGATCGCGCTAAACCATTTTCACTTCTGGCCTGTGGTTGTTTTCATTTAAGTGTAAAATTAGTCTCTTCGATGTGTTACCGTTTAGTGATATTTTTTAGAAGTTACAACATGGCTAGGGGGCTGTTGAATATAGACGAGAGCAAAAAGTCCATCAATCCAGTGATTTGAAAGGTAAATAGAAGAATCTATAGAAATGATTTCAAATATCATTTTATATAATATTGGCCAGGCCTATATATTAATATCGCATTCATATATTAAAGTCCAAACTCGAAGCCGCAATAACTGGAGTGGCCAGAAATTCAATTAAATTAAGGAAAAAATGTTGTGACAATAAAAATTATCACAACTACTATCTTTTATTTTTTTTAGATTTTAAATAATAGTTCAAGTTGTAATTTTACAAATGTATGCCACATCATGGATGCCGGCAGAGTTATTTTTGTAGACATCGTTGTTACACAAATGTGGCTGCCGAACGGCAATATGTAGGTCAGCCGATATTTCTGGCAGACACAGAAAGATTCCCGACAATGTTAGCCCGAGTCTGTCAACTCTTCCTGCGGTCCTCTGGCCTTAAACCATCAGGTTTTACATGCGCCTTCAAGAGGTACGTTGTAGATTGTATATATAGATTGTATACACGTTCAAATTACATCTTTGCTGATGATTTTTGTATCAAATATTCGAGGCTCATTTACCGGTAAAATATATCCAAGGGCCAATACTCCTGACGTAAAAATTTGGCTAACTGCAGAATTACGCCCCTTATAAATGAAGTGTATTATTTAAACAAATCTGTTGAATGGAATAAATAAGTAAGAGTATCCAATGATCATTCCAACGATAACGTTTAACTTATCATGGTTGTTTGTTTATTAACTATTTTGACTCCTTTGCAAATTATTTTTACAGAATTGCTAGATTCAAACTTTATCTAAAAGTTGTCACAAAGAAATTTCAGAGCCCACAAACACAGGATTTGACTCCAAAAGTTTTTATCAAATATGTTTTTGAAATAAACATATAAATGTATTTAAACGAGTTACTGTGCATACAAAGTATAAGTTTAATCATTTATGAAGCATTGCACAAAAAACGTGTGGAAAATATATATTTTTCATAATTTTATGAGTCAAAATTTCCAAAACTTGATAGGTAACTTGTCGTAATACAGCAGAGTACAATGAAGTTTCACGAAAAAAAGCGTGGAAAACTGTATTCGGTGTGAGAGCAGGCTACATTGAAGAATCGAGTAGGACACAGTTGAAAGTTCCAAATTATATTTAACCAAAGTTCACAAATAAAGACTAAGAATAATTCACTCCATAAAATCAGACAGAGTAATCAGGAACATAATCAGGAAAAGACAGAGTATAAGTTGTGAAGGCAAATAATAGTTCTACACAGAAGTTAGGGCTGGCCGCATGGTCATAGCTTCAGTTCAATTGGTGGTGTTAACTGCTGTCTCCAAACCAGTTTGGAAACTTTACAAAACATGACAGCATTTATTAAAAGTCAAACTAATGTTATTGGATTTTGCATAAAACTTAATTTCAGTTTACGAGTCCTTTGAGTTTTACAATCATTATAAACAAAGTCTCGCGAACATTTAACGACAGTAATTCTTAGTTTGACAAAAAACTGCGTGAAACACAAACATGATAGGTAGCTTGTCATAATAAAGATGTGTATATAAACTTGAGTTCAATACGCTGAAGCGTAACATTATAAATTGCTTAACAAACGAACGGACAGACGAGAGGTAAGCAAATAGTCTCTTACTTCCGCTGGCAGGAAGCTACCATGATATCCCTTTGTAAATATAGAATCGTACCAATGCATGACTGAGACGAGTATGTACTCTGTAGATATATTCTTGGTATTGCTGATGCCATGGGGTGTGTAAAGAACATAAAACATTATGAAAGCAAATGTAAGTTCATAGAAAATACTACTTATATAAAATATAGGTAAAATGTAAAAAAATAAATATGTGCAGTTTGAACCTACTCTCACTGTTTAGCAACTATTTATACAAATCCTTTTGTTTTTCATCCGCTGACAAAACTAAATGGTTTTCTTGAAGATGGCCAAACATTGTCGCTTCGAGCAGGGTCAATAAGGTAGTGGCATTTTATGTCCGCGGTCGTTTTACTGACTGTCTGAAAAACAACTTTGTCGGTAACCAATTGAAGTCTGTATGCAGATTTAGACCAGAAACAACTAATAGAAGATTTGTATTGGTTGTTTAAAAGTAAACGGTGTTCTGAAAATCCTCGAGAATAAAGGGCAGTCTTTTATAAGAGGCTGTAAAGAACAGATTAGTACATAGCTGAGGATTATTAAGAGCATACTCAATCTAAACCTTTAATTTAACAAACTTTCGATCCTCACGTTGGGGCTTGACTCAAGTAAATACCATTATTAAGTTAAAAAGACTTACTTTGAGTAGGGATATGATCTTAACCAATAACAGCATCGTGATACTGTGGTGCTAAGGCGACATTAAATGAAAACGGGAATAAATTATTAGAAATAAGAATAGATAAAATTACATTATAATTTTTTAGCAAATCTGCAGATTGGTCTGGTTATGGAGAACTGTTCCAGAACTGAATTAAAATGCAAAGCTTTGGCGAACAAAATGGATATAGCATTTGCATACAATAAGTAGAAGTTAAACCAAACGGAATCCTATCCAGATCAGTTAGTTCAATATAAGAAGCACAGACATTGGAAAATTTGAAAGAATAGATAGCTTTCGTTAACGTTAAATATAAGTAAAAAGTTGGTTTTCCTCTGATTAGAAAAATCTCTACTTTAGCTTTGAAATATTTCGTAAAGCTGAATAATCGGCAGTAATGGTTTCACTTCTCGACGAGATTTGCCTTAGCCGTGTATCTTGTCATAGATATACGTCATTTACCGTATGCACCATTATGAACTGCTATTAAAATACACATTTGCGCCTCCTCGTCATTGAGAAACTGAGGCCAGCTGTTGTTTTCGCTCAGTAAAAATGTCAGAAACCAATTGGTTTTTATTGTAAACCTTCGACTCTATGGTACTATGTTTATTTGTTGAACACACTCAGTTGATACTAGTATGGGTTAATCAAACACTTTATTTTCCTTTCAAATACTATTTTCTATATTTTTGGACAAAAACGTGGATCAAGATAAGTAGCCCACAATTTATAATTGGTTGTTTGATGATTTGTTCCAGGAATATGTCGGCACGTGCAAGGGTAACGTTCTCATCTGCCAATAAAGTCGGAAATGGAGAAGGGGTTCTTCAAGGGGACGTTACTCAGACAAAGAAAGGAGTTATCGTTCTTCAAGAATGGTGGGGAGTAAATGACCAGATTCAAGACAGAGCTGAAGAAATAGGAAAACTCGGAAATTTTGTTACCCTCGTACCTGATTTATACCGAGGAAAAGTCACAATGGATGTAGAAGAGGCAGGGCATTTTATGGGAAATCTAGATTGGCCGGGAGCTGTGGCTGATATACAAGGCGCAGTACAATATCTCAACGAGAAAGGATGTACCAAAGTGGGCGTGACAGGGTTCTGTATGGGCGGGGCATTGACATTGGCGTCATCAGTTCTCGTGCCGGGAGTCAGCGCGGGCGTGCCCTTTTATGGTATTCCAAGCTCAGAACTGGCAGACGTCTCCAAAATTAAAATACCTATCCAATGTCACTTCGGAGAATTAGACGATATTGTTGGATTTTCCTCACCAAACGATTACGAGGCCCTTCGTGAAAAACTCAAATTGGCTAATGTAAATTTTGAGTTTTACACATATCCAGCGGGCCATGCTTTCACCAACCCAAGCAATGCTAACTACAACAAAGAGATATGTGCCACATCTCTTGGTCGAATGGTGGATTTCTTTAATAAGCACTTGTAACAATGCTCTTGTCGACCATCAGTTATATCAGCGAGTCAGACATTGTGGCTCCGGCAATCGCGAGGTGATTTTCATAAGGAACCTGTCAATAGCACATAATTTATTTGATTGAAGTTCAACACGGTACTTGAGGTTATTTCACTCACATAATAGCGTACCAGCCCAATGGGTGAAGGAAACAACCCCCGGAGTAACAGGCAACAAGCAAAGACAAGACAGGACAAGTACAGGACGTAACACAAAGACATCAACTTCGTGTTGACCCTTAGCTCTGAGAGCACCAGGGCAACATGAAGCTCCTATCATCCCTCCGCTCAAAAGCGGATAACAGCTAAGTGATTATACGTTCGGATATTCCGTGTAACCAAAACATGTATGGTCTGTTAACAGGCCACCCACAACGCATGCGTGATGGCACATTTTATAGCCAGCGGATGATTAAAGAAACAAATTGTTATGTGTGTTTGAACTAATGATTTATGTAAAAAACATTTTTGTTCAAATTGGTTATTAAATCCGATAAATCTATAAATTAAACGTATAGTCAACTACCCATACTATTCACACAGATCATTGAGTCTAAATTCAAAAAGTCCCTATGACGTCAGGAAACCTGGATTGATCGCACTAAACCATTCTCACTTCTGGCCTGTGGTTGTTTTCATTTAAGTGTAAAATGTCACTTAGTCTCTTCTATTTCGTTTAGTGATATTTCTGAGAAGTCACAACATGGCTAGGGGATGTTGAATATAGACGAGAGTAAATAGTCCATCAATCCATGCAGTAATTTGACAAATAAATTTGAGAATCTATAGAAAAGATTTCAAAGTGCTTTGGGTGTTTAGCAAACAGAAAAACAAATGTTTTATACTGTTTAACAAATATATATATTTTGAAAATATATATATATATATATATACTGTGTTAATCTCTCAAAAGCAATGTTTCATCCTATAGAGAAAAGGAAGATTCGATTTTTTTTTTTAAATGTTTTTAAAGCAACGTGTCTACCACACATTTAATACAACAAAGCTTCGGTATATACTTTAGAATTGTATTAAGTTAAATAAGAAATTCCATATTCTGATCACAAAGAGTTTGCACCTGTAATTAAGTTTTCCTTTGGGAATATTATATATAGGCCCTATTATTGACTGAAGGTTTTTGGAGATAAACTGATAAGATTGTCTTATTCTTAAATAATATGGGCGTACAGTTCCTCATACATGGGCGTCGGAAGCAAATCAAAAGTGTGAGTTTAGGTGTCTGTGTGTGGCAGGGTGGAGGGGGGGGGGGGGGGGGGGTATGGTGCAAGGACACTATAGGTGTGGGACCAGGGGCTGCTTAGGCCCAAGAAGCTCCGAGAATTTTAAATTGTCGGAGACGCGTTTTGATGTTAGATCAGTGGTGTAAATTTATTCCATGTTAGAACATCCTTAAACACTTTCCGTACCGGTACAGTTATCTCGGAGGTGAATGGAAGCAATAATATTACACGAAAACGTGTAATGTTAACC
>JAQQZZ010031054.1:0-24363 GCA_030265115.1 Mopalia vespertina | reverse complement strand
GGCATATGTAAGGAAACGTTGTGTTTTATCACAAAACAAGAAGTGGTTATCCAGAAATTGTATAATTATATACCAGTAACTGTTTCACTTACCCAGAGCCTTAAACCCATCCTCTTCATCACCAGTAAATTCACCAATAACAGCTTCCAGGATATCCTTACCAGACACCTGAAATGATACAAGACAAAAATTACTCATTCATATCAACAGTATAATAGAGTACAGGTATACAATCTAATTTTATCTTATAAAATGTGTAACAAGAAAAAAATTAATTCCAGGCTCTGGGCCTGCTTTCATTAGGCAAATTCTCACTTTAATAAACATTTCACATTTTCACTGAGCATAGCTGCTAAAATATTTGTGTCTGAATTTAAGTGTAACTGATTTGTTTACATTTCCAGATTTTCAATTAAGTAAAAAACTGCTTCGTGAAATCGACCCCTGGCGGAATAAATACATTTAGGTTCCTGATAACAACAGTGAATTAACAATGGGATTAGTATAGATACTAATCCCAGATTAACCAAAACTAAAGTGGAAATGCTACATTTTGAATACCCTGCCATTAAATAAGTGAAATAGCCTACAGCAAGGCCTAAATAACAAGTACATGTATACATTTTTTTATTCAGATAAAATGACTGTATGCCACAATTTCAAACAAAAGTGTTTTTTATGTAACCGTAGTTAAAATAATTTTTTGAAAAAAAAAAAAATAATAATAATTCCTACCTACCTACCCCATTTTTTTTATATTCTTGTTACGAGAAACAAATATATCTTTATGGATGGCCATAGTGACTATTCTTTATCACCAACCTATGCCCCTGTACATCAAAAAAGGTTACTTTTCAAGCATTCTCCAGTCAATATTTGGCTTAAATATAAAACTTTTTTTACCTCTTTATATTCATCAAAGGTAGCTCTAAGCTGATAGTAGTGTCTGAGTGACATGACTTGTAAGAAGGTGTCTTCCTCCGTCCCAATCTTCCCTTCCCCAGCCTGGTAGAGCTTCTCCGCCTCCTCTCTAGCCTTCCCCCCATCTATCACACAACCAGGACCATCAGATAATACCTGCTCCATCTCATCCACACTCAACTCATCACGATTCGCCTGTCAACAGTAAGCGCCAATTCATCACACTTTAAAAGCTAAATGTAGCTCCCTTTTAGCAAATATTTATAATAACGATAAATATTTGCTTCTGATACATGTAAGTGTATCAAATGTGATCGTTATAGGCTAAGTCAACTAAAAAATCAAGTGGGCCAGACGGCAGAGTCGTTAGTCTGTAAACAGCAGTTATGAAAACTGATGCTGGAGTGTGCAGATATCTGACACAATCGCGTTAGAGCTAATTGTGTACCTCAAGTTGATTACTCATGTGGGGTAGATTTGTCATGTCAAATCGTTACTGTTTCTATAATATTGACCTTTATTCAAGACATTTTCATGATTATCATCATAATAACAAAATGGATTTCATGTCATTGATAAAAAAATTATTTTGAAATGCTTTTGAAGAATATTTATTGAATAATAATGAATTTTATAAAGGCAGAAATGGTATGGCATCAAAAGTCAATCATACTTTAGTTGCAAACATGCGTTACCAAAGACTAAATCTGAACTAGGATCTGTTCAAACTAAGAAAGTGTTCCCCCAAAATAATAAAACTTTTAAATTGAAACTTCAATCCAAGGAAATAATTTGTTTAAATTCCATAGATACTAGAGAACAGTTTATTACTTAACTGATATGTGTACCAAATAGAGTAAAAATACATTTAGTGATTCTAGAGTAAGACCTCTGGACACAGAAAATAATATGTATTTGGACATATCAAACAAAACTCATTTCAACAACAACGTTTACTTTGTTTAGGTAAGGAATTTAATACCGATAAAAATGTATTTGAAAATTAAAATCAATTCATTTTCCTACCTGTAAACACGAAACCAAAAGCCTCTTAAAATAACCACTTGTATCATCTAAAATATCTTGTTCTAAAGTTCTTTCAAAGTCTAAAATTAAACAAAAGAACCAATGCATGAAATATACATATTCTGAGTAACTTTTACTTTGTAATTCATTTCTTGTTGACAGTTCATCCGAATCCGTTTACAATGACGTCGATCTTGATACTATTATTCGTATAATTTGAGCTATTTTAACATCAATGGGGGAAGGTCACAACTCTGCATTAGCCACAAGGATCTTTATTTGGCTTATCATGATTCAAAAGAACCCCAGGGGAGATAACTCCCAAAATTCCGTTCTGCAACTGGATAACTTTCCACCTCTGCAGTTGGAAAACATCTTCAGAGGTGAGGAGGATATAGGCACCAGAAGCACACACTCTCTACAGCATATGCTTTAAAGAACTCTGCTACAGAGGCTTTGTATTGTTGAGGAACATTTGATCTCACATATGAATCTCCCATAGGTTGAACATCAACTTTCACAGATGTATAGCAAATCATGAGGATCAGGATTCCCAAACAGGAAAGACTCACCATGAGCATCTGTTTGTTGATCATAACTTTGTTCTTTCACATTTTTTAACACATTTTTTTTAATTTAGGAGGACTTTCACCAAAGAGAGGTCCATTACATTATTTTACTCTTCTAATCCAATATTAAAAATAATACATACGTTTTTCATAAGCCTCTACAATCTCCCTGATTTCAGAATTTGTTCGTGTGCACAGAATTTCTATGAGAACCATGTCTTTTGTTCCAGGTCCCTGAATAAATAATTCAATTTAAAGGATTATTAAAATGTCTAAAAATTTCACACAGGTTATATGTACCCGGTACTATTTAATATAAATAAAAAATTAAAAAATACAATGATGACATTTCTCAACAAATTTATGGGCATTGTACAGTATGAGAATATAAATAGAATTAGGACTATTGCATTAACAGACAGTTATTTTAATAACATGATGACAAGAAAATATCTTGAAGACAAAGCTGCATTCAGTACAGTTATACTGAACTCCCCAACCATGTGGCATTTGTTGCTTAGACGACGACTGTTCACTTGACACATATTAGCTTATGTCAATCAACAGAAATCTATGAGTCATACACTCATGGTCATACTTCCTAAAAGGTATTTTGAAAGTTTTTAATTTGTTTTTATCTATTTTTTTATTTATCTGATTTTACATAAACAGGATTAAACCCCAATTAAAGATCACTAGGCATCATTAGTGTGGGAGGAAAACTGGGTTTAACCCCTCAAACCCACAACCTTCTGCTATTTGTTTTCTTTCTGGCATATAAACGTGCCAGAATCTGTGGGAATTGAATCCATGACACCCAGCAGTCAGGTTCAGGTTCAGACAGGGCATATGCCCATACAAGACATTTTAGCATATAAATGTAGTGGTCAGCCAAACTTGATGACCGTACATTCAAATATAACACATGGGAAAGGATTAAACCCATGCATTAATGCAGTACTGGGGCCGGTGGCTCAAATTAAATTGAATCCATTTTTCGATCACATCACGCCATGTTAAAGGTCTATCTATATTCCGCTATTAATAATTTAATCTGGTGTAAGCGGCTAATACTCTTTCGAGCTACTAGGGCCTGAATAATAGATGAACCATGGTCCAAAGTTTACCTAAATTTTAACCTCAACACATTAAAATGGCCTGCAGTTTTATTGTATGGGCACCCTCCCACAACAGAGCTCCAGAACATCTGTCTTCTACTCATCTGATAAAACTACTGCTCACTTAATAATGATAATAAAAATATTTTTTTTTTAAAAACTCAAAACAACAACAGAACAAAGTGTCTCTTTTCATATTGGTTGAGGGCTAAATTATATGGTGTATTTTTTAAAATTGTCAGTGACTTGGCGGATGCTGAAGAATTGGCATCAAATTTAATAGGACTCAATTAAAGGTCTTACCGATATGGCTTTGTTTAATGTCCAAGCATCATAGTAGATCTTGGGTTGAAATAATGCTATTACAGCCTCCTCAAAATTACCAGTCAGTTCTGACAAAAGCTGCTCCAACAGGTCCTAACAAAAACATAATAATATATATTTCCAAAAATGAATCACACTGGCACAAGGATGTAGATTAATCACACTGGCACAGGGATGTAGATTAATCACACTGGCACAGGGATGTAGATTAATCACACTGGCACAGGGATGTACATTAATCACACTGGCACAGGGATGTAGATTAATCACACTGGCACAGGGATGTAGATTAACTAAAACCAATGAATCATCTCGTGTTCTACATACATGTAAACTCCCAGAGATAGTTTCTGAATACTAGTATATGTTGATCTCAAGTTGTTATGGGTAACCTACAAACTACTCAAGAGAAGGTAATGACCATTTACATGTACATGGTATAGAAAATATGTGATAAAAATCACTCCACTGTGCAGCTAATTGATTCTTTGTCTCTTAATACTTCAAATACACACCAGTAAGCGTAGAATTATGGGATATACTTAGTTGTGATCTGGTCAGACGAAATTATGCATGTCTTACGGTAGTAGCAAACAAGATATTTGGCATAGGGTTAAAATAAACCAAATCATAAAAGGCTATTTAAAAATGAATGTGTCAGCTAAGGAGAATGATAGTGACAAGTTATCAGATACAGAGAGAAGTTTTGCCTCAACCACTAAGTCCTTTAGAGTTTTGTTTCTCTTGTACGCTATAATGGGTCTCTGTCAAGGAGGAGTAAACATTCTTCACATTAATGGTAAATAGACATTCATCATAGAATGATTAATTAAGGTTGAATTTAATGGTTCTTCATCTGGTCATGTGATTAGTCTCTGTGTTATACTGCTTATCATAGAGATTAATTGATTGATTGGTAACAGTATTTGTCACACACTAAAATGTGAAATGATTTCGTCTATAGGAAAAGGAAAAGGTAAAGCAGTGTGTCTATACTTGAAACGTACTGCATGTCTACCTCCATTATGTTTACTAAACATATCTATGGAAAAAATGTTTTTTGTCTTTGTTTCATTGAGGTTAAGTGCCATACTTAAAGTTATTTTGTACTGGCATGACGATGGGAAAGTCCGATGGGTAAAGCAAACCTCCCCTGGTGCCACTGGCAAAGACAAAGACAAAACAGGACAATCACAAAAAGCAAAAATGTCACATAGACTTCATAAAAGATCGGCTTCTTGGTGGCCGTTAGCTCTGGAAAAAAAATGCAACTGTCAATGCATAAGCTCCTATTTTTTTTTTCCCAGAGTTTGTCCTTAGTGTGCTGGCATCTGTTGTATAGTTTTGTGTTCGCTTTCTAGAAATATATATATGTGTGTGAGAACAATGTGCTCGTGTCCAAACATGATTAAATTATGACATTTAAGTTGTCCTGACTTAGTGTGCTGACATCTGTTGTATAGTTTTGTGTAAGTTTTGTAAATAAAATACATGTGTATATGAGAACAATGTGCTTGTGTCCTAACACGATTATATCACGACATAAAAGTTGTCCTACATTATGATTGGTCTCACCTCTCCATACATGGTCTTGTAGACCTTGACTAGCTCCTCCCTCTGTCTGTTAGAAGCTGTACTAGCTATGTCAATTATAGGCTGCTCATCAGTGCCTAAAGTATACAACATAATACAATAAATGATACAGATTCTACACAAGATCAATTTAACACATCTACACACTTTGCAATAAATAAATGAAAAATTCCTATCATTGAAGCACAGCTATACTTTTAAACAATTTGCTATATATTATATATGAAAGATTCTTTTAAAGCAATAGGCAGCTAAAGATTAATGAGTCTGTATTTATATTACAGCAAAACAAAGGAATGTAGGAATTGTTTCAATGGTAACAAAAAGTAATGTATGCAATATCTATTGGAGTTGAAAGTGCATCCATCTCGCCTTATCTGCGATGTCATCGGATTTGTTTGTTTGTTTGACTGAGGTTTAACATCCTACTCCATGGTATTTCACTTATATGACGACGGATTGTCCACTTCACACGGCTCCTTGCCTTATTTCAGTGGAAAACCGAGAGGAAACCTAGTAAAAACCACCCGGCGATTGCCGGAGCCACATGGTGTGACTCCCTCATATACCTGATGGTCAACAGGCGGACTGGATCCCGTGAACGGTACATCGAAGCAGGATAAGTAAGTGCACACACTACCACTAAGCCGCAATGTCATCAGAAACAGGACTCTTCAGTCAGATCTGTACACTGTTGGTTCTTTTCAACCATGTCTGCTTGCTACAGCAAACTGCCAAACATATAGGCTTCTGTTTACCCCGAGGAATTCATAAGATATAAAACTAGATACTGACTTTTCAATGGTATTCACAATTTTCTTGAACTATCTGAAGTTTTAATCTTAGAACTAAATTGTTTTTGTCTTTGGGAGTATAATCTAGTTTATTAGAAAATGGAACACAAACCTAAACCAGCCATGGCTTCCTTCAATGTTTCAGCAGAAGATTCCACATTAAAGTCATCATTGTGGTGGATTGTTCCTTTAAATACTTCTGCTGTTCCGTACTTCATCATTTTAGCCATCCCATCATCTATGTCTTCAACCTTCAAGTAGACATGTAAAAATAAAGTAAGTGAGCAGCACAGAAATAGATAACATTTCACAGCCTCCATATAGTTTGGGCACTCATGGGTGTTGTGTCATATTGATTGATGAGTGTTCCAGGCTGTCTTTAAAGGTTATTTCACTCCTATGGAGTGAAGGAAACTGCCCTTGGTGTCACTGAAAACAAGCAACTACAAGACAAAACAATACAAGCACATTGTGAAACACAAAGATGCCACAACTGATCAACTTTCTGTTACTAATTACCTTACCAGGGCAACAGGAAACACCCTATATTCACCAATATTGGTGAGAGGAAATATTCTTATCGTTTAAGCAACTTTTGGTGATCACAAAAGAAAAATGGGTCACTTTAGATTTCAGGGGAAATTCATTTGGTTTTTGCAGAAATTGATATGTAATTAGTTTGAATGGGGTTTTACACTGTAAACATTTACTATCACAATGATGTAGCAGCAGAACGGCTGAAGGCTACCGACCCTCCATCACTGGCAAACAAACAAAAACAGGATTTAAGAAAAGCTAAGAGTCAAACAAAATTTCCAAAACCCCACTTAAACAAATAAACATGCCAAGTTCTGATGTTTTTGTTTGATTTGGGTTGAATGCCGTAGTGACCAAACTTAAGGTTTTAGTACCCTCCACCCAAGTTCTGATGCAGAAACTTCTTTTTTTGCTCAGAGTAAATATTGTTTCAATTTCAAATCCACACTAACATTTTATTTTGGTGACCATAAAAGATTGGTTAAAAAATTGATCTCTTCAAGTAGACAAAGTGTGCGAGACGCTACAACAGATTATCTTCATGTGGTCTATTAGCAATGCAGCTTTATAGACAAGGGAGCTAACCTTATGTTTATCTCCATCACCATCTGATTTATCATGATCAGGCTCTGGTTCAGTGGACTCTTCTTTCTCTGGGGAGAAAAATCCAGTGGATAACAACAGGTAATACATCTGATAATTAATATGTACAAACCACGAGTGGGCAAATAAAATTACGACTGTGTTAAAACTATTTACAGATATAAACCAAATTTATTGAAGATTATGACAGAAGAACTGTTTATTCCTATTTTCAAGTTTCAAAAAAGCATACGTCATGCCTTGAAAAAATGTATTGTAAATACGGTTATAGGAAAGAAAATGTTTATAAGTGTTTTATTAGGGCTGGTAATTTAATTAGTCACTTAATACAATGCAGATTATCCTTTTTGTTTATTTTTCTGTGCAGTGTACATGAATGACCAACCCTTCGTGTGAAATTTATTTTGCACAACCTCCACATAATCTGAACTGACCATTCATGTGAAAAACTTCGGTCTGATATTTGTATGTGCTTTCTGCAAACCACAAGTTAATTTCGATTCTCTACATTTCGGTAAAATGGAATACACCTCTATGGAAATTTGGATGAGAACAGTAGGTCAGCGAAAATAATCTGATCTAGTGGTCTGAAGTTATAGCTTGATACAGAGCAAATTTTGACAATTTCATGAATATTTACCTGGCTCTGGTTCAGGCTTCTCCTCTTCTTTAGTCTCATCTAAATATACACATTATAACATTACAAATCATCTACTCAAAACAGCAAATACATTCTTAAGCTAGTAATAAATTATATGATAATAACAATACGATAATAACAGGATAACTATATATATTTCTTAATGTGGAAAATAATTTAAGCTATTGACCAAATTTAGAAAATTACAACACATTCAAAAAGATATTCACTAAAATTAGAAATGCAAATGAATACATGTATTTGTTTGTGTCAGTAAAAGTGATTTACACCATAGTCCAAGTAATTACTTGATTAGATGTGAATTGCATCCACAGGTAAAAAAGTTAGAGGTAAATTTATAAAGTTAAACAATACAATTTCAGTAAGCTATGATAACAAAATAATAGTGAAATATTAATTTTATAAGTTATACATTCAAATAAAGATTTAAAATGGATTTTGGAATTAAAAAAGTGCTTTACTCCTTTATTAAAATAATGTTTCTACAGGCAACTGTAAAGACAAAATAAACTTGAAAAATACTGCCCTTAGCCACAGAAGCTACTTATCAAAATCACATACACAAAATGTGATGAAATCAGAGGAACAACCGTTATTGTAAATTAACTGTAAGGACAAATTTATTGTTTGCTGCTTGTTAACGTCAGAACCAGTCACCAGTTGGACTTCTTACAACTTACAGGGATTCATGGACATCATTTTCTTGAGTCCTTTTTGGTAAAAATTGAAATTTTGAAAAGTACAATTTTATGCAATAAAACCCTTAATATGTCAAATTAAAGTTCTTCTTCAAATTTTTTTGGATAAAATATTAAATATTCTTTGTTGAAAATGAAAATGTTGAATTTTTATCAACTAAAATTGAGTTTTATTGAATTTGAGGGGTCTATACTCCGCCGCTAAAAATAATGTATATCAATCCATGTTAAAAGTTAGCGTTAGTAAAGGGTATACATGCACTATGTACTGGTGTAGGTAATAAGTATGAGTAGTAAGTTGGTCCAGGAAGGGAATAACACAATACAATAACATGCAAAGTTTCATTTAAAACATTTCACAGAAATTATCTTCTTGTTGTGTACATAGCGTAAAAAAAAGATTGTTTGTTTGACAGGGGTTTAACCCTTAAAAACGAAAAAAATTAAACTAACAACCTGGAAATCTAACTATTTCTTCAAGATTATTCAATTACTGGATGAATTAAACAGGCATGAATATTTACAAACTGTGAACTGGCCGGTGTCAAAAAAGCCTTTAGTACTGAATTAAGTATTGCCCAAAAACCTGAATGGAATTAAAACATTTGTAGCAGGATCATAACTATTGAGTCTGATTTACTGTCAAAACTTGTAACATGCAGTGAATGAGATTACAGTACAAGCAAATAGTGCAGTGTTATAAATGCATTTAGTTACTGAACTAAGAACAGTTTATGACCATATCCCAATGAAGAACACATGCATAATATCCATAGACCATGTTGAGTTTAACATGCAGTGCTAGTGCTACAGAGTGGTGTGGACAGTGTAATAGGTAAACAGGTATAGTCTTTGGGTCCATCGTCAGTGGGTGATCTGGAAAGGGAAATAATCCAGTTCAAGGGAGACAACCAGTGTAAACTGACAAAAACAAAGCAAACAATGTGCTGCACTGCAGACACTAAGGAAAAAGAAAGACTTTCTGAAGCATAATGTTTATAAATTTGCAAAAATAAACAATCGCATTAAAATCCGATCTAAAAAACTTCTCAAGATTTGTTTGTTCCAAATAAAATCTGATGCCAAGGTTTACCAAATGAGGGGTTGATTGGTTTATAAACTTGACTTATTCCAAAGCCACTTCCAAAACTTGGATTTTTAATGCCAAAGATCTTTGCTGACTAGCCGGAGTTTACGGACAGTTTGTCATTTTCAACATGACTTGTCTTAGATCCAGGTATCAGTCGTTTAGTATAAGCTACACAGTATATACTGATGACAATCTGTAACCAAATATATATCTATTAGGTCTACTCTATCTTGATTCTGTGTTATCTTTTGTTGGACAATTGGGATGATGACCGTTATTGCAGTATTTTATATTGTATAAATTGCACACTATATAACATATGTTTCCTGTTGACATTAGCAACCAAAGTGCGTCAGAACATATCATACTTACATGTGTCAATCAAATATTTCTGGACTGTTTGCTGGGTGTAGGGCTACCAATAGGACCTAAACAAAACAGAACAATTGTAATTTAAGTTTGAAGAAAAAAAAATGTTTTAACAGAAAGAACAATAAAAATGACATGCGTATTGCTATCTATGTTCTGTATTTTGGCATTATTGATTGTTAGAAATCATCTATCTACCTGAAACACCTGGAACTGGTTAAAAGTGTTGTTTAGTATCAGCCAAATTCTAACTCGGCATAGTTATTTTTCTTTTATTATTTATCTTCCATTTATTTATCAGTTGTAAAAAGACTCAAATCCAATTAAAGGTGAGAATATAATTATAAAAAGAATGAATGTGCTAAGAATGACATGTGCTTTGTGAAAATAGAAATGTTAATATATTTTTTTATTGTAAAAATATTGTAATGTTATTTTATGAAAAGGTATTTGGAATGAAGAAAAAAACAACAACATGACATTCCCAGTCATCTGAAAATTTCACTTTTATATGGTTGTATATAAAATGACAAATACATTCATCATTATACTATAGCGAAGTTGATGTTCAAATGATATTTGGAAATTCATTTTTGTGGGGTTTAATAATTGCCACTGGCAACAAACACAGGACATTCACAGGACAGAATACAAGGACATCACAGATCAGATTCCTGTTGGCTCTTAGCTCCGAGAGCACCAGGGCAACAGGAAGCTCCCTCCAACCACCTGCTTACTGTCTGTGTGTGACTGACCAGCAGTCAATCTTTGCATTATTTGATATAAAAAATGTCATGTTTTCATGGAATGTAAATTAAACCATGAAGAAAAAAAATGGCCAGAGCAACTTTTACAAAGTGATTTTCACAATAGCACAATAAAACGTCAAAATGATACATAAGCAAATTGATTTGACAATATTGAATATAAAAGTTTTTTTTGGCTTTAAATAAATAAAAATTGTACATACTTGTTGGGTAGTGGAGATCCGGGTAACCTAGTGGTAATGCTGATATACTGGGGTAATCCGATGAAGGGTAACATGTAGAGGGGTAAGAGTTTGCAGTAGTAGGTAAGTGCAAAGAGGGGTAACTTTTTGGGTACGGTGCAGCGGGGTAATGTGTTGGGGGATAGGGATTAGCAGGGTAAGGGGTAGTGGGATAGGGTGTCACAGGGTAGGCAGCAGAAGAAGGTAACGAGCTGGGGTAAGGTGATACAGGAATGTTAGTATTGGGGGTATGTAGTCTTCCACGTGAAGGTGCTGGGGACACTACTGAACATGCCTAAAAAAAGAGAAAAATGAAACTCAATTAGAAATTAGACTTCAATTAGACTTTTATCTTTGGTACAAATACCACAAATTTCATTAAAAAGACATAATCTTGTTTATCAAAAGTAAATTTCTCTACCCTTCCTCTGTATTTCTACATATTTTTGCCTGGTAGACATAATTTGATAATAATCAAATGCAACTTTTAATGAGAAATCTACTGATATATAAGCCAACAAAAATACTTAAAATGGCATTGAATATTGAGTAATTAATATTATAAATACAGTTTATTGTAGTATACCGTTTTGGCCACATGTACACCATACGTGTACCAAAAAGTGAAATTTGATGGTTATAATTTATTTCACAAGTTGTTACATATGACAATATGATATTAATGGCTGTTTAGTATGGCAGGCCAAATTTGACTATATTCAGTAAATGATATTTATATTGAAATCTTAATATTTTTCATTTTGTACTATTTAAAATTTTCAAAAACAAATTGTGAAAAATCATTAAACACAACAATACCTTTTCATTGTTGACCAACTCACCCTGTTAAAATAAAAGAAAAACATGTTAAAAGTTAGTTTAAAAATAAATATGTAGATACCCAGAATTAAAAATACTATGTTAACACAAAGTTACTCATCCCCTGATGTAGATTTTTGTATTGCCATCTTGCATTGTATTTATCAAATGTGTCAGTGTATAAAACAGAAATACATCGAGAATATGCATTAATATGAAAATAAAAAAGTAATGCCAGACAATAGTCAAATAACAATGAGTCTATGGTCATTTAACATAAATTAAGTTTATAGCTATTTACATTCATAGGAAAATTAAGAAAAGGGAGATAACTGTGTAATTTGTAATCTGATTACTATTTCAATAGGGGTTTAAGATACATGTATATATTCAACAGGTGTATTTGTATTGAAAACCAATGCATAAGTACTCTTTTTTGGAGTTGTCACGAAATTCGAATATTTTCCAATTGATTGCTTAGTATTTGGGAGGACAAAACTTTGTGCTGTTGTAACAGGCAACACATCCAACAGAGTTATTTTCCTTTAAACTCTCCAGCACTAGGCAACTGTGGTTTGTGCCACATTCAGCGGTATTTCAGCTATGCTGTGGCGCGAACATTTACTAGGCTGCTGAGTATCTTTGCCTTCCTCTGAACACTTCCTGGTGGCCACCACCTGCCAGTTATGAAAGAACCTGGGATGAGTACACTTGTCTCGGGACATAACTAGCTGTTTCAGCAGCAATAATAAATCAGCCGTTTCTATTTTCCATGATTTTCTAACAATTTTCTAACATGTCATCAATTTCACGAACTTTCCAGGGCTGGAAACGACGAATTGTCCACTTCACACGGCACCTTGTCTCATTACGGTGGAAAAGCGGGAGAAACCTCATAAAAACCACCCCCGCGATTGCTGGAGCCACATGGTGTGACTCACTCATATACCTGATGGTCGACAGACGGACTAGATCCCGTGAATGGTAAAGCAAAGTAGGATCATTAGTAAGCGCACAGGCTACCACTAAGCCACGGCCATGGGCCCAGTGAGAGTTAGAAGATTCAACTCTGGAACCACTTTCACTTAATGTCGTACTACCTTTATAAAATCTCGTATGATATTTTTACACCTGTAGTTTAACATGATGAAATTTTATCATAAAATATTTTTTTTGTCTTACAACATTTTGTGAATGTGGCCCTATTAGCACAATCATAAATGATAATAACTGAATATTTTTGTTCTGTTGGGAACTTAATAGTCCACCATTGCTAAGTACATATGTATAGAGAGGATTATGTTTGAAGCTTAGTCTGAGGGATATTAAAAATAATATGGAAAAAAAAAATTATACCGCTATTTCATGATCGGACTCATCAGAAGAACTGCTGCTGTCACTTGAACTACTGTCTCGTTTAGGTGATTTCTCCTCGTCAGACATTCTGAATGACCACTATCTGTTTGGATGAAACTGACGAAAAAACATTAATTGCAAATAAAAAAAGTTTGCACACAGAAACATCAAGTAATTGTTTAATGATGATAACCATGTCATAATCAGTAGTACAGTATTTATAAGGATAACCAGTCCACATCAATGTGACATCATACTCAGTAAATATACACCATTTATGAGGATAAGCATATCATCAGGATTAAACCATTTGTGAGGATATTAAACATATTGTAATTTTCACCATAATGTCAAGTTGTGAGGATAACCATATCACAGTCAGTACATTTACACCATTTGTAAGGATAACCATTTTATCCCCAGAGGTCCCTATTGTCCAGTGCATGCTTTTGGGACTATGTCAATATTCTCATGTGCATGCTTATTTTTGAGTATAGGTAGATATTTTTGCTGTGCAAGCTTTTGAGTATAGGTCGATATTGTCCTGTGTATGCTTTTGGGGAGAGGTCCATGTTGTACGAGAAGGGTGTCACCAGACGTTCAGGGTTTATGAAATGAGGGGTTTATGAAACAAGACAACTTCATTACAGTATTTAGTAAATGTATCCGACCAGGCTGAGAAATAATAATTTGGGGAATATCCTCAACATATACGAAAATATGAATATTTTGTTTAACGAAGTGGATATAGACTATATATATCGCTGTTACAGGAAGAAAACAATATGTATATAAGCATGTAGATGTGTATAGGGATAAAAGCATTTATGTGGCACTTGTAAGGTCTCATACAATAGGAATTCCCTTCTTAATAACCACCAAGAGATATATGCACCTACCTTCTAATGGAATTTGCCTATGGTTCGTCAAATTGTATTAAGTCAACATATATACTATACACTGGGTTGACTGATACATATGTACCTGGATCAAATGTAAGGTGGGATTCAGTATAATGTTTCATCGCGTACACTAGATCAAAAGATATAGGCCCCCTATAGGCTATACGTATTACCTGTAATCTTGCTCTCTTGTGTATTAAACGCTTTTAATACACCGTCTGCTTCAGTCACAGTTATTAATTTGCTCCACAAGCCACAAATATGCCGTCTTAGTTGATTTAAATGGGAGTGGCAACACTAAACACGATATCTTGTGTGGGTTTGCCTACTCCACTGTTTCGTGACAACTGACAAGAAATATGTGACCTCTCAGAATCTTAGCCAATCAGAAATCGTGGCGCGGAAAAAAGTGATTTACAAAGTATTTGACATGGTCTCAAATAGAAAAGAATACGTACCGGTACCGTATCTCGATTGTATATGTGTATATGCAGTAAAAACTATAAGTCTCAAACAAATGTACAGAGGTGTTGCCGTTCGTTTATAAGGCAAACGATAATAGCTTTTTTAATGTTAAAACGAAATGTTTTCACAAGTAGGCTATTGCGTTTAAAATGCAGTTTCAGGTTGCTTTACCTTTGACTTGGTTTCGTTATTGAGGTGACATTTTTTATTTCCACACAAATGGTTGCAATGCTACAACTAGGCAGATATAAAACATCTAGATTGTATCAAACTCCCTCGACATAAGTTTTGAGAAGCGCTTCCAGTAATGATCGGCAGAGTTACTTCCCCTCGACAGACTTTAGACCAACAACAACGTTGGTAAGAATGACGTGTTCATTTTGTTAAAGAAATCAGAACTGTAATTTGTAAAATGAGAAATTGTCTTATTTGAACTCTGTTTGAATGTCACATTTCACTTGTCAAATCAAAAATTAGGTTTGAAGAAACTAAAGGAGTCGAGAAAGGATACCAGGTAGAAAGACCACGGAGAGTTCAGTTTTCGCCATTACTGTCAAAAGTAGGCTAGTAAGAATGGTTAAGATTTTACCTAATGGAGATATTGTTCCCGACGATGATCCTCGGGCTCAGACAGCGCAACAAAGAGGAAGTCAACGCACAGAGAACCAAAGGCCTAGACAGGTAGGAAATGCTGTCAAAAGCAGATAGACATGTCACCTACTTTTCAGGATTCTCAGTATAGTAGGGGCGGCATTTAGGTCAAAGTAGGGGCCTACATTCCAGATGTGAAACACAAGATCTCCTTCTTAATACTATTAAGGATAATACAAAGAAAAATCCATGGACTGTCATAAAGAAACTTATGTCAGACTCAAATGGTACTAAACGGATATCAATTACTAAAAATAATGTACTTCTCTCAGACCCAATTCAGATCTCAAATTAACTGAAATATTGTTTTATCAACTCTGCTCAGCGACTCTTACCAGAACATAACATAGATAGATAACTTCAAATATTTCCCCCAGACATTAAGTTTTCCATAAATATCTCTCAACTTTAGAGACAAAGAAAAGTACAGGCCTAGATAACATCAGCCCAAAATTCCTTATAATAAGGGCTGATATAATAACACCTAGTTTGACTGCAATTCTCAACATCAGTATTAATTCGATTTGATGTATATTTTCTAAACTTGGAAAAGTATATCCATTTCACAAAGGTGGGTTTCTAAACAGCACAGAGAATAACTCAAAAACTTTTGTCTGAGCCCCTAAACCCTGGTTTACATAAACTTAAATATTTTCGGGGGAACATAACGTCAATTTGCTGGACGAGTTCTTAAAAGTTCTTTATCATGAAAGGAAGTCCCCATAGCCATGTTGTACAAACCAAGATATTATAACTTTGGTACCATGGCTTTAAATTTAATTACTTTTGGTTACTTATAATACAAGTGTGTATGCTTATGTTTAATATATTCATACCTGAAACTTAATGGTTTGATAATAAACAAAAATATTGAGTCAAATGAAATTTTTCATCTTTCTACAATCATATTAAATTATTTTATCCACAAATGTGTGACAGCCCATATTAGTATGACCCGTTTGGAGACCTATTGGAAGTGTTGTACATTGTATGAGCCTCTCCTCGTTCCGTACTGTGGCACTGAAAACAACAAAACTTACTTTTAATCTCCAATCATGAATGTAATGCAATATGACATTGGCAAATCGCAACTCACCTATTTGTTTTTCACTCTTTTGGCTTAAAAGAGGGGGAAAGAAAACTCATTGAGGGACAAAGATAAAAGGAACACACCTTGGTGTAAATATAAACATCACCCTTTGAATAGTTTCAAAGCGTCAAGACAATTTACAATCTCTCCCAAAACCTCATTCAGTATGGTTTTTGAATACATCGGCAGCTGAGGACCTCCATGTTTTGAGACTAAAGAGAGTTAATTAATGCCTTTGCATATTTTGTATACAAAAAAGTCCTCCTTGAAAAGAAAATAATAATATATTTGAAAAAAGAAATATCGTTTCTTGATGGATTAATGATATTTCTAACTTTATGCTTTAATAGTGTGTTACTTAATCATGCATATATTAGCCGCGGCAGAGGTGTATAGTTTGGTCAAACTCTGCAGCGCTCAAACCCTATTTATTCCTATCGGTCTACATTTTGGTTGAATTGATTGAATAACAGGCAACCCTATGTTTGCCTATACAAATTTAAAGATTTTGCTTCGTTTGATTGTGCAGAAAGGCTGAACAGTGAAATACAATTATCTTTCCAACAAAGTAAGGCAGAACTTAGTTTCAAATTAGTATTTGCTGTTTGCCATCACATGAAACGTTGAAAATAGTTTCATTGCTCCGATTGGTCCTGGGGCCCGCGGCCGTGGCTAGCGAGTGGGCTTTCTGAACCTATTTCGATGTACCGTTTACAGGATCGAGTCCGCCTGTCGACCATCAGGTATATGAGTGAGTCACAAGATGTGGCTCCGGCAATCGCAGGGGTGGTTATTACGAGGTTTCCTCCCGGTTTTCCACCGTAATAAGGAAATGTGCAGTGTGAAGTGGACAATCCGTCATAGAAGTGAAATACCCTTGAGTACGACGTTAAACCCCAATCAAACAAACAAACAAACCAATTGGTCCTGGGACCTTTGTGCACATGAAAATAGTTTCATTGATGTGTTTGTTCCTTAGACATTTTTACACATGAAAATAGTTTCATTTGTCTGTTAGATCCTGTGGTCTTAGTAAACATAAAAACAGTTTAATTTACTAAACTTATAATTATGCATTGAATTGCCTACACAGTTTTTAATGCATTGCTGTATTTTTTTCTTCTACAGGGTTTTGTTCAGCACGATGATCAAGCTCAAGGGATGTACCAAGGAGGTCAGACAGTGTCTATATTCGAAACTTTTAACCAAAAATTGTTAGATCTCGGAATTCCAAGATGGAATGCTGGGCCATACACTGTAGAGCCTATTGTGACAGTGGGGTTTATCATGGCTGGATTGTTGTTGGGGATCAAAGGACTTCTCTTGGCTGCTGTGTTATTTGCTGTTTGCCAGTGGAGCTCTCAGGGAGCAGCACCAAATTTTGGTCAGTGGTTTGGTGGAGGACATCAGCGGGGCAATAATAGGGGAAACCGGCCTGGAGGAGGCCCTTCTAGAAGAAATTTGCCAGGCCAAAGACTTGGTCATTCTTAAGTTTTTCTTTTTGTGTCTGTATTCATTACATTATTTAAATAATCATTCTTGAATTATTTAAAATATTTGGTTTGATGTTAATATATTGTATAAGCGGAATCTACATTTAATTCAAACCTCTTCTGCCAGAATGGCTTTGTCCTACATGCTAAATAGGAAATGTCATTACTCATAATGCTTGGGAAAAGCATTTTAAAGAATGCAGCATGGAGGGTCTTCACAAAAGTCTATATATAAAAGAATGCTACTGTGCAAATTAGGATAGGATAACCATTAATGTGATATGGGTGAGATTTAGAGTAAATATTTTGTACAACAGTCAACAGATATGACTATCGACCCATAGGATGGAATATAGAAAAAACTAGAAGTTGTTATTCAGAGCCTGGTAGTTATGTCATTGTCAACAAGGTTTCCTCACAGTTTTCCACAGTGTTTATTTAATTAAGGAACGGTGTGAAATGGACAATCTATCATCATATAAGTGAAATACCCTGGACTCCTTGAGTACGACGTTAAACCCCAATCAAACTGTGCTGAACACAGAACCATTGTTTGACAACAGAGAGATTAATAGTATCGGTGATTTCAGTAGTGATGACATTTTGCTTGGAGTAGCTCTGGTGTTGACTGCAGTTGGATATGTTGTCCATAAACACTAGTTTATCAAGATAGCATGTTGTTTATTTATAAAGTGCTCAATAAGCTTACATTCTCCCACGACATGCCTCGTTTAATTTCACTGCATTCTCTCATGAGAGGCCTCGTTTAATTTCACTGCATTCTCTCATGAGAGGCCTCGTTTAATTTCACTGCATTCTCCCACGACATGCCTCGTTTAATTTCACTGCATTCTCTCATGAGAGGCCTCCTTTAATTTCACTGCATTCTCCCACGACATGCCTCCTTTATTTTCACTCCATAGGTGTTGATTATTGTATCCTAGTACATTTATAGTTATGTTGTCGCAGTTAATGTATCGCATACATCAAACTTCCGATGTACTCTTAAATGTGGTGTCAACGCAAAGTTGCAACATTCTGTGTTTGTCAAATTGTGGGTAGATGATGGTTTAGAACTATCACCATTCTTCTGTGATGTTTTCTTATGCTCGTGCATTCTAATGAATATTTTTACCGGCTTGACCAAGCTACTAAGCTTTTTAAACCTAAATCATCACAACATTGCCAAGGGCTCGTTTCACAAAGCAATCTTAGCTTACGTTGACCATTACTGTCATGGCAACACTATGTCTTTAACTCTTGTTGCCATGGTAGTTACGTTTACTGTATAAAGCTAAGATAGCTTTGTGAAACAGGGCCCCTGGGCTCTAAGTAACACTCAAGTCGCAAACACTGTGCTCAAATTGAATAAATGATGAAATAACGTGTCCAAACAATTAAACAAAACATCTCTAAATACATTTCTGAATTCTGTTCTGTGAACGTATGTCTCGAATGAGACCTTTGCAGCCCTGCCTGATGTTGCATGTGCCCAAACTACGCACATCTATAGGCCTGATTGCATTGTGCGAGATAAAAAATATTCGAACTTGAGCCAGTGTATATCAACAAATATCATTTGTCTATTAAGACAGAAAATCACTCGCCTCTGGTCATCGATTTTGCACAATTGATATTTGTTGTGATATTTGTTCGCTTCAATTTGTTAAATAAACTATATTTATAATATAGATGTTACCAGGAGCTGGATGATTCTAGCATCTTGAAAGCTTATGTTACAAGTGACGTGATACATGCAAGGTTTTGAAACGGCAACTAAAATCAGTCACAATATCAGTTGTCTGAAGAGGATAGAAACTCTCTTGGAATTATATAGAACTTCATGGCCCCACCCTTTTCTTGACAAAGGTGTATTTAATCTAACCATAAAATAAGACAAGAAATATTTGCTGTAAATAAACCAGTCATATATTTGTATTGAATGAAATAAGAGTATGAAATTGTCAGGTATTCATACACAAATGTGTATACATACATTCAAATATACAGTGTGAATAAAAACTTGAATATTTCGCACATGAAATTTTTTCTTTTACTTTTGTGTGTACAGTTCGAGGGTTTTTTCTGTAGCTTTAAAGATGGATTGATTGGTGTTTTACACCATACTTAAGGGTATTTCACTTATATGACGGCGGTAAATTCCAAAAATAATTGACACTAGCATAACCAAGATGTGAAATGTTTCAATAATGTTGGAAAGTTAAGTACTAAGTAAAGACAGCATTGCTACTCTTCAAACAAATTGCCCTTAGCCAAAGGGCTGTAGCTTTAAATAATGGTCTGAACAAAAACGTAATGCATTATGCCATTCAATCTGAAAACAACATACATGCATAACCACACATCTTACATGAATAAAGTGCACTTGCATAAAAAATTATAAAGATATAATATTTAATCATTTGTGTTTATAATTGATTATGTCAATGAAAATAAGTCATATTGCATAAGTACAAACAATAAAAAAAATAAATATATATATATGTGTCAAGGTGGAAAGAACACCAGAGCCTCGAGTTTAACTGTGTATGAACATATAATATTTGGCTTGGGGTTTGCCATCTTATCAGTAATGTTGCAATACACCTGAGTAGTATGCTCAGGCAACTGTTACCTAAGGTACACATACAAGGATATACTATCAGTGGGCATACAATTAGGGGTTTAAAAAGTAGTAAGGTATTAAAAAAAATAGGTGTAAAATTTGTTTAAAAGACCTGTCCTCATGCTGTTTAAATTGACTCCCAAGCTAGGGACGGCCCTGGTTATTATGTAATATGTATATAAAACGGTATATTTGTAGAAGACATGGAGTGTTTGAATTCCATGTACTACAAGATCAGTGGGTATGAAATGATGTTCTGTCATTGTCTGATGTATGAGAGATGGGCACAGATATAAGTCCTATAAGTGGGCAAATAATGACCAGTGGTGAGTGTGGATATACATGTGATGTAATCCTACCAGTGGGTTCATTATGACTATCAGTGCTCACATAATGGCATCCTATCAGCTGGCACATGTAGGCAATGTCCTGTTAGTGGGCACATAACGACCAGTGGTGAGTGTGGATATACATGTGATGTAATCCTACCAGTGGGTTCATTATGACTATCAGTGCTCACATACTAAGGCTTAGGCAGACTCCCGTCCAAATGGACACCCTGAAGTGAACAATTGCCTCATTTGGACACCCTGTTTTAAGAAACTTTCACACGCAGGAGATAGGAAAACTGTCAAAATTGGACACCCAGTTATTGAAATGTGAAGCAAAATGATCATTTTTGGACACCATACTTTTGATTTCTGGCTAAGCCCTTGCTCACATAACAGCATCCTATCAGCTGGCACATATATAGGCAATGTCAAGTCAGTGGGCACATGATGATGTGCTATTAGTGGGCATATATGATTAGATACAGTACAACTGAGTAATAAGCTATAGTGATGACATCTGACAAGTCAATTTAGAATATATACCAATGTAATCCTTAATTAAGACAATGTAACAAACTATATATTATTAATGTGTATATATAATCTGGGTTGGAATTCTGCACATTTCAATATTTATTATAATAAAAACAAATACAGCAAACTTAATCATGAAACAATTCTGAGGACATTTATGCTTACATACACATTGAATATAGATCTGTCTCATGAAGAAATAACAGTTACATATAATATAAGTATTTAAGTACATGTACAAGTAGGATGTATCAAGTAAAATTCAACACAATTTTTATTTGAGCATAATATACAAGGATACTACAACACTTGACGCCAGAACTGAAATTTCCAGATGAAACCCAGCCAGGGATATTAATAATTGCACATATAATGTTGTGCCAGATATAATGTGTTTTTGTTGACTGGTATGAACCTGTACAGCAGAGTATTTCCCATTCATATTTGAAACATTTGTGTAAATATCGGAGAAAACCTGTAACAACTCCCTTATAACCAGCATAGATGTTTTCCTTTATTATCTCCCTTCCAAAGATGCATGTTCACTTGTTTGAGGTATGTTGAGAAAGTTGAACCACTCTATCTCATCACAAATCAGTATTCTTAATAAATCTATTTCCTTCGGAATGTCTTCCATAATAAACATATTTACACACTCCATATGTCCCTGAAATATACAAAAACAATTTTTAACAAGAGCTCAAGCGAGTAGCAATAAATGCCCAAATTAAAGGCAGGATGTGATGAAAAGTTTACTAAAACAAAATACCGCCTTCACAGGCAATAATGTTGCACATGTGTTCTGATGAGTTAATTGACAACATTTACCAGATATTAAATCAAATTCAAAACCTATCTACAAATAAATTCAAGTTCAAATACATAGTTTTACCTGTGTTTGAAAATAAATGTGAAAACTAACAGGTATATATCTTTTTACACTTGGGCTGTACAGATTTCAGTGTCATTAAAATAAGGCAACAATTAAAGTAGTTGGGTTTAAACATAAAGGCGTTCTATTAGATTTAATGTTTTAAATAATTTTCCAACAGCACATTTCAGAAATCCAGCTCTGTCTGTGGACCCTCAGGTATATGAGTGAGTCACACCATGTGGCTCCAACAATCGCGGGGGTGGTTTTTACAACGTTTTCTCTCATTTTTCCACCACAATTAGGCAATGAACAGTGTGAAGTGGACAATTCTTCATCATATAATTGATATACCCTTGAGTACGACGTTAAACCACAATCAAACAAACAAACAAACAAATCAGAAATCCAGCTGAACTATATCCTGGCCATAACTGGCGGCCATGTTTATTTAAAACTTTTTACATCATGCAGTCTTTATCACATCTTAGTGAATGGCACATTAACTCTCAATCATGCTTTTGTTTGTTTGTTTGTTTGATTGGGGTTTAATGTCATACTCAAGGGTATTTCACTGATATGATGACGGATTGTCCACTTCATACTGCTACTTGCCTTATTACGGTGGAAAACCGAGAGGAAACCTCATAAAAAAAAACCCCGCAACTCAATCATGCAGATGAAATTGTTTATGTTTGATGGTAGTTCAGCTTATTTCACTCATTATTATTTGTAAGGTCATTTGGGCATAGAAAATTAATTCTGCTGTAATAAAACAGCCACGGTTGCTTGACCCAATGACGTATGAGGAAAAATAGTTGACCCAACATTATGACGTCCAGCTACACCGATTAATTGTTGTTTTCTGTCATTCAAATGTACACATTACATCTATGTTTCAATGCAGGCACACACCATAACTATTAGAAAATAGGACCTATTTATTTGCCCAGAAAAACAAGTAGTCATACCAAAACGCATAGGATTTGTTTGTTTGATTGGGGTTTAACGTCGTACTCAAGGGTATTTCACTTATGTGACAATGTGCCAGTCTAATGGGTGATGGAAACCACCCTCAACACCACTGGCAACAAACAAAGAAAAGACGGGACAAATACAGGACAATAAAACCACACAATACAGACACCACAAAACAGATCGGCTTCCTGTTCCCCTTTAGCTCTGAGAGCCCCCGGGCAACATGAAGCTCCCGCCAAAATGCATAGTAAAATTAGGACATAGTTGGTTGCTGTTATGCTGTTTTTTGTTTCACCTGTAACTGTAAGATCACTTATTGTTTGATACAGCCACAAAAAAATTCCCAACTCTGTTTGGTAGAATCCTTACCTATGTGTTGGCCATCTTGCCTCTTGGAGCTTGGAAGAGGTGAATATGGTAATTCTGTGGAAGTAGCTTCTCTGACAGCACCCTGTAGGCAAAATAAAAAAAAAGCTATTTCATTATCAAGCAGCAATGAAGGCTACATCAGCTCAGCGCTGAAGGAGGTCAAAAACATTTCAATCTCCACTCAATTAACCACTGTCTACCCATAAAATGATGCCAGACTATGATATCAAATCAAACATCTGCATCTCAAACTTCATAATCACACTGATTGGCTCCATATAAATGACAGAACAAATACAAATAACAAATACTATAAACGTTGAATGTTTGTTTGATTGGGGTTTAATGCCATACTTAAGGTTATTTCACTCATATGATGGCGTGCCAGCCCAAAGGGTGAAGGAAACCACCTTCAACCCCCACTGGAAACAAAGATAAAAACAGGACAATCACAAGAGGCAATTCAAAAATATCACAAATAGATTGTCTTCATGATGCCCCTTAACTCGATTGTTTGTTTGTTTGATTGGGGTTTAATGTCGTACTCAAGGGTATTTCACTTATATGATGACGGATTGTCCACTTC
>JAQQZZ010031043.1:0-10745 GCA_030265115.1 Mopalia vespertina | reverse complement strand
CTAGAACATAAGATGATTCATCGATTTTAATTGATCTACATCCCTGTGCCAGTGTGATTGCTTTTAGAAATATATAATACAGGCCTGTGCTGTTGGGCAGAGCTGACCGAACAGGGTCTTGCCATGGTTATGCAACAGAAACTGACTTTAGAAGGACCGATTTATAGGTTTCCCAAATTGTTTGCAGTGTTCGTCTAAATTTGCATTTTGCTACTGATTGTGACAAATTTTGTTAATGCGACCATCATTGAAGTTTGTATTATAAAGCAATTTTGCTTTTATAAGTAACAAGAGGCTGAGCTGTTTTTGTGACAATGTCTTTTTGTGATTGTCTTGTCTTGTATTTGTTCATTGCCAGGGGCATCAAAGGCACACTTTTATATGAGTAAAATAATCTTTAGTTCACCATTGGTTTTCTTACAAACAAATCAAGGTCATGGTGTAGATAATGGCAACTTATGTTATTCCCTGTTACGTTGACATTAGCGGAGCAAATGAAACCTGAGGATCACCCAGAATTTCTGTGCAAGCACTCCTTTCTTCATATTACGGAACAATACAGTAGTCAAGGGCTGTAATAATGGGAGATTACTCTGACTAGAATTTCATTCAGTTTGTCAGTTTACTTAGAAAAGAGTTACTTCCCTCAACTACTGATGTTAAACAACCATTTATTCTTGAGGAATGGAAAGTGAGTTTTATGTTCTTGTCTGCTGACCTCAGGGGCAAGAATTGAGCCAGATTTTGTCATCCTGTTTTTATTCTAATTTTGCACGTTTTGTCTAAATTAGCATTGAGTCCTGATAATCATAAGTTTTGTCGTTATTAGCTGCAAAGTGATGTCGAGGGTGATTTCCTCTGTCCATCGATTAGTTGGCATGTCCGTCATGTAAGGGTTAGGGTTAATACTTAACCTGACTCCAAACCTAACACTTAACCTGACCCTTAATCTTACACTTAACCTGACTCCTAAAACTAACACTTAACCTGACTCCTAAAACTAACACTTAACCTGACCCTTAATCTTACACTTAACCTGACCCTTAATCTTATACTTAACCTGACCCTTAATCTTACACTTAACCTGACCCTTAATCTTATACTTAACCTGACCCTTAATCTTATACTTAACCTGATCCTTAATCTTACACTTAACCTGACCCTTAATCTTACACTTAACCTGACCCTTAATCTTACACTTAACCTGACCCTTAATCTTAAACTTAACCTGACCCTTAATCTTACACTTAACCTGATCCTTAATCTTACACTTAACCTGACCCTTAATCTTATACTTAACCTGATCCTTAATCTTATACTTAACCTGATCCTTAATCTTACACTTAACCTGATCCTTAATCTTACACTTAACCTGATCCTTAATCTTATACTTAACCTGATCGTAATCCTAACAATTAACCTGATCGTAATCCTAACACTTAACCTGATCCTAAACCTTACACTCAACTATGACACTTAACCCAACACGTAACCTGACACTTAACCTTACACTCAACTATGACACTTAACCCAACACGTAACCTGACACTTAACCTTACACTTAACTATGACACTTAACCCAACACTTAACGGATGTACAATTAAAAAAATCAATGTACAAACTTTTCTGCACATCAATAAAGTTAAGTTTCATTTGAACCCCTAATTAGTTCCATGAATCACATGACTGTTTCAGAAATGAAACGTTGTGGGTAAAATTAAATTCAAAGATTTTAAGTAAGATTTCTGATATTTTGTGGTATTTCGTGGTGATCAACAAATATATTATCGGTGAGCGTTGCAGTATTTGAGGTTGTGATGATGGGCGATGAGATCTTTGGAGAGAAGTGAGGGGAACTTAGAATTTTTAAGAATTCCTTTAAAATTTCAATGTGTTGTTCAATTTTGAAATGATCAATGTTGAAAGGGTATTTCACTTTATATGATGGCGGTGTATTTCAACACGTGTGATGCTTTCATATTCACCATTTTAGTCGAGAGAACAGTTACAGAACTCTACATCTATACCTGTAGGGCCTAAATGAATATAAGTTTCATACAATACCACTGTTTGGAGTAAAGTGCTTACATGAATCACTGTACAATACAGCCATTACAATGTTTACACGTATATAATTATTTAGTAGATTTATTTGATTGCTTTCTCAGTCATTGTTAACAGTGGTGTATTTTCTCTAAAGAAAATATTGCATCCAACTTTTTTCTTCTGTATCTGCGTATTCTTAAAAATTTGGGGTCCATTGTGCATCCAACTGTCCTTGTTTAAATTTACCTGGTGTCAGTTGTTCGAAGTTCTTTTAAATTTAATCCACTATTTCATCATGTCATGTTGAAGGTCTATCTCTTAGAATCCGCTATCCGCTATTTAATAAGGTGTTGTCGACTTATTGCCTTCTGAGCTACTGGCTCCTAGAGATTTAGTTCTTTTAGCTTGTGAGAGATTCTTAAACATATAAATTAAGGTACTACAAGTCCTTGTCTAACAGATGGATTGTTATTGATCAGGGGGAAGCACTCTTGTTATCTCTTTTCTAGTATGGTTGCAGAAATCCAACGTAGATGCCTAGATGGTGTGTAGTGTTTTAGAACTGAACTGAATGGTTGAAACTAAACACAAATTTTAGGACAATAAACACACATACACTATTTGCCCTTAACTAAATGTATTTTTTGTAGTTGTATCATAGAATGCAGCTATGGCTTTGTGTAGTGTTTTACAACTTCTAGTAGGTCTACTAACGGTCAATCAAAATGTAATTTGTGCCTAATGCTTCCTTTCCAAAACTGCATTTACATAAAGGCAAATAAATCATAGATTAGGTTAAATCAATTCTTGTTGAATATTTATGATTTTCTGGGGAAGATTGTGTAGACTAATGTTACAATGTGTATACAACAGTAGCTTGTCATTACCTAAATCTATAATCAATTTGATGTTAGTGCGAAAGCTTTTAATCCAAGGATAAAACCTGTATAAGGCCATCCATAATAATTTTTTTGTTTCCCGTAACCCTACCTACCCAAAAAATTCAGAGTTAAAAAAAAAGAGAATGGTCGATATTTTTTTTTTATTTGCTGTTTTTCAGAAAATGAGGAACTACTTTTCATTAATTAGAAAAAGAAAAACGTCCTCACTCAAAAAGTATGTTGTTTTTCAATAAAAATTGAATACACTGCCATTAAATAAATGAAGTAGCCTACAGCAAGGCCTAAATAACAAGCACATGTGTAAAAAAAATGTATTCAGATAAAATGACTGGCACAATTTCAAACAAGTGTTTTTTTATGTTATTAGTTAAAATAAGAAAAAAAGAATGCCTACCTACTTTTTTATATTCTTGTTACGGGAAACAAATATATTATTTTGGATGGCCTTAGTTTCGTATTTCATCTCTGGTCGACTGATCACTGTTCATTATGGTGGTTACACTGGTGCAGTACGTGTATGTTCCAATTTGGCTACAAGTAATTCAATACGCAGGCCTGTGCTATAATCTTTTCCGACATAACCTTAAAATTGGTCCTCTAAAATTTTGTGAGATAACCTACTGTACATGTAAGTGCAAGGGCTTAGACAGGGGAGTGTCCACCCTTCCTTTGGACACCTTAAATTGAACAATTGCCTCATGGACACCCTGTTTTAAGAAACTTTAACATGCAGGAGATAGGGAAACTTTAAAAATTGGACACCCAGTTACTTAAAAAGTAAAATAAAACGACCATTTTGGACACCATACTTTTGATTTCTGGCTAAACCCTTGCTAACACTTGCATTTGCTGATTTTTTAAATACATAAATGTGCATTTATGAAAACTAAAGCAAAACTGCGTTGTCATAATCTGGAGCAAAATGCAAATGTATACGAACACTGCAAACAATTTGGGAAACCTACAAATCTGTCCTCCTAAAATAAGTTTGCCTAGATAACCAATTAAGTTCGGTCCCTAACAGCACAGGCCTGAATATGTAACAACACATTTAACTCAACAAGGATGACCAATCTCTGCAGCTACAAAACAATGGAATGAATATTTTCGGTATAAGAAAAAAAAGTATGTGTACTGCTTTGCGCTTAATTAACATCAACTGTCTCGAGCTGACAAATCATGAAGTTCCAGTCTTGAAGATGCAGTATATGTATAATAAATAAATAATTTTATTTCACACTATAAATGGTCATATACAAATATTTTGATTTAACAGAATGGCATGAGAAGAAACAAACAATAGAAAAACAAAATGTTTAAAACGTGACCCAGATAACAACTGATACACGTTACTAGGCGTATATTAACGTTATATACCAATAGCCATGAATTGGAGAAAGTTGAATCACATTTTCTAAAAGACAGAACTGACTTCTGAATACAGAAAAAAACTTCCCATTTATAATTGCAAAAATACTGAAGCACTACAATCCTGTCTTTAGATATAATTCAGTTATCTGCTATTTAAAGAAGTTATTGTATACGATTCAATAGCTTTTCATGATTGCTTTGTATAGTGAAACCATGCATTGCAGCTATGTGAAAATATATTAAATATATATTAAGTACAGTTAGACATTTTGTGAGCAGGCTTTAAATGCTGCTATTTTAAAGACATCTGGGTTGTCCTATGAATAAAAAATCTCCTCACCTGGATGTCCTCTTGGGCCACAAATAGGAAATCTGACCCCCCCCCCCCCCAACGGAAACATAAAAGTTATAATATTTTATCAATAATTCTTGAAATCATAAGGTTTATTAGATCCCTTTTTTGAGGAAGTTTGACTGTCATTTTAACCATTTTTTGTTTGCCTGTACACGCATATTAATTACTCTTACGAGCTTTTCAAGTAAGTTGGACGGGTCTCTAGCTAAGACTATGATTCTACCTGTCACTTGTTAAACACAAGTGAAGATTTCGAAACCTGCCTTGGGACAACTGCTCCCTCCCCTCCTTAACTTTGTTTTGTTTGTTTGATTGGGGTTTAACGTCGAATCAAAGGGTATTTCTCTTATATGACGACGGATTGTCCACTACACACTGCTCCTTGCCTTATTACGGTGGAAAACCAGGGGGAAACCTCATAAAAACCACCAAGATAACCGGAGCCACATCTTGCGACTCGCTCATATACCTGAGGGTCGACAGATGGACTCGATCCTGTGAATGGTACATCAAAGTAGGCTCAGAAAGCGTACTCGCTAGCCACGGCCGCGGGCCCCTCCTCCTTAACATCTACCTTATGAGGTCATCTCCCCTTTGGGACATCTTCCCCGGATAATATATGATTTTGAATTAAAACGGTTTACATTTATAAACAGTGTTCTTAGTTTCATTACATGTAGCTGGAAACTTCATCACTAGCAAAGGCATCCTGATAATCCCACTGTGTAGCCATAGAAATTTGACAAGTACAGTAATACCGCTCAGTTTCTGATGCAGGCCCATTTTCAACCCAATTGATGGGGCTTGGGCGTCACCAGTTTGGGCACCCAAACATTCCATCCCCCCTCAAAATTTTTTTTAAAAGAAATATATCTTGCCCCCCTTCCCAGATCTCCATAAAAAACGATACATATTGAGCTCTTCTAATAGCTCAAAATGTAAGCAAACAATTAGCAAATGTGAACAAATTATTAAAAAAAACAAATGCATGTGGTCTTTATGTGGTGTGAAAGGTTGTATGACTGCAGTATACATGTATTTTATGTTGTCAGCTTGGGGAAGATGATTCATCATTATACTACAGAACATTTATTTACGACACTTAGCAGTTATTAACTATTCAGAGGCGCACCACTGCATGGGAGTGAACTACCCCTAAGCCTAGCATTGCAAAGCCTGTCTTTGTTTTATTTTTAATCTTTTAATTTTTAAAATTGTACATGTACATGTAAGTTATTCATATGTATTAACTATGTGCATTCACCTACGTTTTTTGACAGAATTATGCCAACCCCGAAGCGGTTAAGGGACTTGATCCGCGAGATTCGCTCTGCGAGGACTGCGGCTGATGAGCGTGGCGTGGTTCAGAAAGAGTGTGCTGCTATTCGAGACTCCTTCAGAGATGAAGACAATACGTACAGGTGTCGAAATGTCGCCAAATTGCTCTACATCCACATGTTAGGCTACCCTGCACATTTTGGACAGGTGAGTCTCCACCCATGCAGGTATCACTATCTCTTTTGGGCCTTGGTTTAGTGGTTAGTGTGTCTGTATACTTATCCCACTTGGGCCCATGGCCATGGCTTAGTGGTAGCCTACTCCAATTTACTGTTCACAGGATCCAGTCCGTCTGTCGACCATCAGGGATATGAGTGAGTCACACGATGTGGCTCCGGCAATCATGGGGGTGGTTTTTGCGAGGATTCCTCTCGGTTTTCCACCGTAATGAGGCAAGGAACAGTGTGAAGTGGACAGTCCGTCATCATATAAGTGAAATACCTTTGAGTATGACGTTAAACCCCAATCAAACAAACAAACTTATCCCACTTTGATGTACTGCTCACGAGTATATGAGTGAGTCACATGATGTGGCTCCAGTCCTATCACAGGTTTGCACAATGCTAATTCCTTTGATGAGATTTCCTCCCAGTTTTCCACTGTAATTAGGCAAGGAACAGTGTGAAATGTACAATCTGTCATCCATGTAAGTGAAATACCCTTGAGTATGCCATTAAATCACAATTGAACAAGCACTCTTTAGCAGTATACAGTCATCATATATATGAAATACTTTTGAGAACAGCGTTAAACACTAATCAATCCAACTTTTATTCAATCCCTTATATATATTTTTTTTTATCTCCATCTTACTTCAAATGTTTGCATATGATTATATTTTTTTTCTTAGCTGGAATGCATGAAACTGATTGCCTCGCCTAGATTCACAGACAAACGAATAGGTTACCTGGGAGCTATGTTGTTGTTGGATGAACGCCAAGATGTCCATTTACTTGTTACCAACTCACTCAAGAAGTAAGTTTTTTTTTAGCAATTTACCACCCTGGACTAGGATAGCATTAATAAAAACTAAGTAAGCACATCAATGAGGATCACAACTATCAAGTCAGCTAAAGACTTGGCAACATCTACATACTACTGTTTCTAATCCATTGGGTTGGAAGAACCCCAAAAAATATCTGACTGCTTGTTAAAACATGTATTTAATTATCTTATGTAGCTCTCTGGCTAAGGGCAGTTTGGAGCCTAGCTACAGTGTCTTTACTTGTAGATTAATTTTACTGCCGTGATTAAGATGTTAACAGGTCTACTAATCCTTCAATGTCCTGCTGGCCCGCGGCGGTGGCTTAGTGGTAGTGTGTGTGCTTACTAATCCTACCCCAATTTACCGTTCACGGGATCGAGTCCGTCTGTCGCCCATCAGGTATATGAGTGAGTCGCACGATGTGGCCCCGGCAATCACAGGGGTGGTTTTTACGAGGTTTCCTCCTGGTTTTCCACTGTAATAAGGCAAAAAACAGAGTGATGTTACAATCCGTCGTCAAACAAGTGAAATACCCATGTCCTGAGTATGACATTAAACTCCAATCAAACAAACAAAACAAATGCATGTACTGCTCATGGGTTCGAGTCAGTCGGACACCCTCAGGTATATGAGAGTCTAATCATGTGGCACCAACAATTGAGGAGGTTAGTTTTACAAGGTTTCCTCTTGGATTAGCACTGTACTTAAGCAAGAAACTGTGTAAAATTGACAATCCGTTGTCATATAATTGAAATACCCCTGAGAGCAATGTTAGACCCTATACAAACAAACCAAGAAAAACACTTACAATTTTAGGGTTATGTTGGTGTCCATTACTGTTGGAGTACACCGCCGGCGCCATCCTAAATGCTCCGGGCCACGGCTTAAAACACCAATCGATCAATAGTAATCTTTTTATTCTAATGGAGAAATTTCAATGTACACATGTTCATTGTCGTTTTGTTAACATAAGACAGTGAAATAACCTTGCCCCAATCAAACAAACAAATGTTTTGACATACAAATCCTCACATTCAATGTTTTAGCTAGGATTGGAACTCTGCCTGTCAGAAATCCCTATTCTGAGACATTTTGCCTGTCAAAATTTTTAATTTTCCTTTCTTTCCCATGTTAGTCCATCATGACTTTATTCCCGCCTAACATATATATTTAAATTTGAAATGTACTTATAAAAATAAATATGGTTAATAAACACAAATCAAATCAAATCATCTTAAAATTCAGAATTTCTACCTGTCATTTTAACCATTTTTACAAAATCTGCCTGCTGAGTACTCAAATGACGGGTGAACAGGTCTCTAACTAAAGACTATGCTCACATTAAATGTTTTGTTGACACTGAACTACGATTTCTGTTTACCTGTTCTTTTCAGTGATTTGACCCACCAGACACAGTATATTCAGAGCCTTGCCCTCTGTACCCTTGGATCTATCTGCTCCGTGGAAATGAGTCGGGATTTGGCTGGAGAGGTAGAAAAACTCATCAAGTCCTCAAATGCGTACATTAAGAAAAAGGTGTGTAGAATAAAGAGCTAGGTATCTATTCATGTGTATACAGGACTGATTGCAGGGCGTTTTGTCTTTTGTATTACATCCTACAAGTAGCAATACTTTCTTTATGTGATAAGCAGTACCACACCCTTTCCTTGAAGGGAAAAATAACTTTTCTCAAATCTATGCAGCGGGTGGCTGGAGGGAGCTTCATGTTGCCCTGGTGCTCTCAGAGCTAAAGAGGAACAGGAAGTCCATTTGTTTGTGGTGTCTGTATCGCGTCCTGTTATTGGCCTGTATTTGTCCTGTCGTGTGTTTGTTTGTTGGCAGTGGTGTGGAGGGTGGTTTCCTTCACCCATTGGGCTGGCACGTCGTCATCTAAGTGAAATACCTTGAGTATGACGTTAAACCCCAATCAATCAAACAAACAAACAAACAAATCTATGCAAGAAAAGGTGATTTGACCAGCAATTCATTGATATAGTTCAGATGTTATTATTAAAATAAACTTCAATTTGTTTGCTAATCTGTTATATTATGTGTTTGTGTTGTCAGTCTGCCCTCGCAGCGTTCCGGATCATTAGGAAAGTGCCCGACTTGATGGAGATGTACATACCAGCCACTAGATCACTGCTCAATGAGAAAAACCATGGTAGGACGCTACATTCATGTATTAAAGAGATTATAGGTTGTCTCAAGGCTGGACTAAGACCCATTGAGGCCCTTAGCACTTAAAATATTTTGGTGCCCCTATATATGTGTAACTTAAAATATAAACAATAATAAAACCGTAAAATCAAATTTTGTTTTTCAAAACATAAAGGAACATGGGAAATAATGTCTATTTTTGTATCTTTGTGGTGTCCCCCTTCCCTTGATGCCTTAAGCACATGTTTATTTTTCTTTATGGTAAAGCCAGCCCTAGGTTGTGTAAATAAATAAATATAATATTGTAAGATAAAATTTGTAAGAGGCCCTCAAACTTAGCCATGCTGTTTTTATTTATCAAAGGAGGAACAATTGTCCAACAGAACAAAGTACAAAATTTGTTTTATTGGAGTGCACCACTCTCCTTTAAGTGATTTACCTTTAAGTATGGCGTTAAAGCACCAATCAGTCAACAAATAAGGTTTCTCATACAGATTGAAGTTAACTCAGCAATAGTAATGTGATAATAGTAATTGTTTTAACCTGGGTTAATTCACAATTTATGTGAAAGAATCGGAAGGCAGCTTCCTGTTGCCCTGGAGCTAAAGGGGAACAGGAAGTTGATCCATTTGTGAAGTCTTTTGTATTGCGTTTTGTGATTGTCCTTTATTTGTCCAGTGTTGTCTTTGTTTGATGCCGATGGCATCCAGAGTGGCTTCCTTCACCCAGTGGGCTCGAATGCTCTCATGTGAGTGGAATAACCTTAAGAACAGCGTTAAACCACAATCAAATGTTAAAGACTATATCCTGCTCCTCTCCTTTTTAGGTGTGTTGTTGACTGCTGTTTGTCTTATCATTGAGATGTGTGAGAAAAGTCCAGATACCCTGTCACATTTCAAAAAGGTCAGTACAATTTTTCTGAAACAATTCCATGTTAAAATATTCTCATTTAACATAATGCTACCCAGCAAAGTATTGACTGTCATGGTAACATGCCCAGCACGGCTAGAATAAATATTTTATTTCCCAACAATGAGATTCCCATATTACCTACTTATTCATGCCATGATGCCCAGCTTGTCTGCACTACATTGGGATGTGGGCAGTTGGAGGGAGCTTCCTGTTGCCCTCACTCAGTGCTGGGAGGCAACATAAGGTCTATCTTTGGTGTTATCTTTGTTTTGCATTTTACAAGAATGTGAATCAATGCATTAAATTTCAAATACAAGCGTGAAGAACATGAATTTTTTTATGGAATTAAAATGTTTCTTTGGTTTACAATTCTTCTGGAACATTGAATGTAAACAACATGTACTTGTACTTAATAATATAAGCCAAAGGTCATTGGTTCTGTGGTAAGGGCGTAATCCCACTGATACTACTTCGATGTACCTCTCTCTAAGTCAGAAGATGTAACTGCGGAAGGGGTTTTTACAAGGTTTCTCCCACTTTTTTGCTGCATTCAAGTTAGGCACAGTCTGAAGTGACCAATGTGTTGCCATATAAGTGAAAATCCTTGAGTGCAATTAAACTCTAATCGATAACCAATGGACGCGTGGAAATTTAAAAAAAAATTATAAAAAATAA
>JAQQZZ010031032.1:0-10745 GCA_030265115.1 Mopalia vespertina | reverse complement strand
GTGCTCTCCGAGCTAAAAGCAGATCTGTTTGTGGTATCTGTATTGTGTCCTGTTATTGTCCTGTATTTGTTCCATCTTGCTTTGTTTGTTGCCAGTGGTGTTGATGGTGGTTTCCTTCACCCATTGGGCTGGCAGGTCGTCATATAAGGTAAATACCCTTGAGTACGACGTTAAAACCCAATCAAACAAACAAACAAATCTCCAATTGAGCTTTTTGGAGTCATATGTTTGAACGACCCTAAGGTTAAACCCCAAGGAAACGCACAAAACCAATTGGGCTAGCACACTGTTATATGAATGATTCAATTGTAGAAGAATAAAACTTTAAGCGCATAAGAACAAATATACTGGGGGAGGGTTAGGAGGGAGCTTCCTGTTACCTTGGTGCTCTCAGAATTGAAGCCGAGTACAACGTTAAGCCCCAATCAAACAAAAAAACAGAATTGAAGCCCATCTGTTTGTGATGTCTTTGTATTGCGTCCTGTGATTGTCCTGTATATTTCCTGTCTTGTCTTTCTTTTTTGCCAGTGGCCTTAGGGTGTGGTTTCCTTCAGCCATTGGGCTGGCATGCTGTCTCGTGAGTGAAGTAACCTTAAACAAGGTGGTAAACTACAATCAAACAAACAAACAAACAAACAAATGAACTGAGGATGAAAGACTTTGCACTTTAAGATAGCACTGCCTATAACCTGTGACTAACTGTCAGATACCCATGTATGGAACACTTTGGTAAGTCCATAAAAAAGATAACACTTTTGATTCAACAAACTTATTAATCCATCTATAGAAAGATTGTAAGTAGCGTTGTGTACAAGATGAGATAACAAAATGTATTCAATGAAATAGTGTGTCTGTTGATTAAATAGTTACAGGAATTTCCACCACAATTGTGTTAAAAGGAAATTTGTATTTGTTGCATTGAGTATAATTGTAAATCCATTCTTTAAACGTGTACAGTTATTGTCCCTGTTTTTTTGAAAGTCAGTTTTCTAAGTGATGAGCAAACAAACCATCAATGCTCAGTGTGATGGAGCTGTTGGTTGACAAGAGTGCTGTGGTTTCATAGCAACAATACATTTCACTGCTGGGCTGAGTTTTGTTCAAGCTGATATCAAATATCTACCCATAACTATGTTAAAAGGGATTCACGTCAATTTTGTCCTTGTCCCAATAATCATTTACTTAAAGGATTTAGCAGTTGATGCCCATTGCTTTTTACTTGTAACAGGAGAAATGTTCAGTGCCAGGCTACCAGCCTTGTGTCATTCTGACTTGCACACATGATCTAAAAAATGGCTTCAATAAATGAGTTTTCAGGAAGTGACAAGTGAGGTAATTTCCTCTGTAGCCCAATGCATCAAAATGAATTTAAATAATGTCTTAGGTTGAGGACAAGAGTATTGAACATTTTTTGGATATTTGAATTGTGATTTTCCGTCATTACTGTTTGATTTTAACATATTTGAATTCATAACTGAATTTCAGTTTTGAGTTCACAGATGGTTTGAGGAAGTTTCGTGTTGCCCTGGTGCTCTCTGACCAAAGGGGCAACATGAAGCCGATCAGTTTGTGATGTCGTTATTTTACGTCTTGTAATTATCCAGTCTTGTCATTGTTTGTTGCCACTGACAACAAGGTTGGGTTTTTTTTTTCACTTATTGGTGGTAACCATCATATGAGTGAAATAACATTAAGTGCCCATATCAAACAAACCTACAACTCAATGCTATATTTAACTGAGAATGGTGCGCACCTTTGTAAAAGGATTACTTTGGTTAGATTTTGAAGCTAGATTCTGGCCAGTCTCACTAACAGATAATCCATCATGCTATCAATCTACCATGGGTTGGAATTTCTATAATTGCATGTTGTCTATTAAAAGGCTTTTAGTTTGCTATTACATTTATTTGTTTCCTTTTCATTTTTGGCCCAATTTCATCTTTTATACTGTAATGAATACGGCTCTCCCAGTCTCTTTATGGATTAAATACATAGAGAATTGTCCAAATTTCTGTTTAGCGTGCAGGCTAATTCCTGCTCTGCACAGGTTGTATATCCTGTCCTGTTGAAGTACATAAGCCGGAATTGTCCCCATGAGAGATAAAAACAGTGATGTCTGAACACATCTATCACCAGCTTCAGCTCTCAGAACACGGTTTGAATGCAGCAAAATGGCAGGATTAATAATGCATTAGTTCTTTGCATCATTGACTGAATTGCATTGTGGACTATTAGTGAGGGTACACGTTGGCTAAATGCTTCCAGCTCATCCAGGAAGACTGGTGTATCAGCATTAACCTAGTCTACATTCAGTGTTAATCGCTGGGTAGATGCACGAGGGAGAACCTGTCCACTCAGCCAGGGCTCGGCTACATTGATTGGTTACTGAAGGTAGCTGGTGACAACCCAGGCCTTTAAAGTAACTCGTTGACAAACAGCTATGTGTTACCAAGTGAATTACGTTGCAGGAAGGCTGGAAGCTTCTTTATACACTTGTAGTGAAACTGGTCTTATACGAGAAGTTTACAAGACGAGCTTTACGACCTACTATTAGTGATAGGGGAATCTGTTCTTCCAGTGCATTACTTAGCGACAAATGCATTTATAAACTGGACAATTGAGCTGCATCTTGTTTTCAAATTAAAGGTAAGGCACTTTCAATGTTCAATTTATATTCCAATTACTACTTTAGACATTTCTTTACCATATGATTACATTATTTGATTCAATATATATTTTTTTAATTGTATTGAACAAAAACCAAGTTTTTTAAACTGGTGAGCACATAAACCATGCTATGAATCACTATTTTTTTAATATATGTTTACAAATCCTGTGTGAATAATGTCAAAAGATTGCAGTGAAAAAAAAAAGGTTAGCAGAGATAATCAACTTTGTACTCTGAATAAATGTACACCTTCTCTCTTGTTGGTTATTGGTAAATATATTTTTTGCTATAAACGAAATATCAACTTTTTTGATGTGGATGAAGTAAAAAGCTTCACAACACTCTTGTTTATTTAGAACAGTTTGTAATGCAAAGCACATTATTAAGAGTTTCCCACTAAAGTACAGCAATAATAATTAACTATGTTAGCAACCACATGTTATTGTTTTGGTATAGGCCCTAAAATAGAGCTGCTGTTCACCCCTTTGATGGCAAGTGGAATCATTTTCTAACAATATAAGGGCATGTCTGGCTGAATTGCCTTGGAACCAATGTTTATTTTGTTTCAAAATTGCCTTCTCTCTATATAATATATTGAAAACAAGAAACAAAATTGGGGGTTAAGGTTGCATGTAGTTTCATAAGAATTAATTTATATGAAATTTATTTTAAGCATTGTCTTTATTGAATCTCTCTATTTGTATGAAATAGACCAGATATAAAGCACTCCATTTGTCTAAGGGTTTTTTTTTTTCACAAAACTTAATATGTACTTCAATTAGCTTCTTATGTAGTGCATTTTTCTACTTTTGCACTTCTATGGCGCATAGGGTCTGGATAGAAGTCATGAGGGGTCAAATATAGGCCCCTCAAATTCAATAAAAACTCATTGTTAGATTAATAATATTCAATATTTCATCGAAATTACATTTTAGCCTTATTTATTATACTTTTTTATAACATCAAATGGCTATCAAATCATAATTTTATAAAATTTTTGTAAATCAAAGATGAAATTTTTCGGAAAAGATACCCAAGAGGATGACTTCTATTAATCCTTGTATACCTATTGTGCATATTGCCATCTTCTAAGTCAGAGGTGTTTCTGAAGCATATCTAGAGAACTGTTCAATATTTTGTCACCAAACTTGATATGTAATGAAGCACGGGTACTTTAGGGGTACCATTTACTATTTTTAAGTTTCACATTGAGCGACTACTTTACTTTGCATATTGTATTCTTACAAATCAACGATTAATATGTGCTATACTTTGCTTTCTTAGTAATGTTAGCACGAATCATTAAATAGTTAAGTGACAAATAGTTACTTGAATTGTACTGTTGATGGGAAATTTACACTTACGAAAAGTTTTGGGCCCTACATCGAAAGATGCATGTGCCTTTAGTAATGGGCTTGTCCACCCACCTGTCTATCTGCCCATATTCCTATTTGGTGCTCTAACTTATTTGCATATTGCAATCTGATTGGTCGATTTTTTTATATTAATTTAACTTTGGAAGTAGTAAACAGGATTGTTTTCAAGTTTACTGGAGATGTACATTAAATGATCAGACTACTTTAGTTTGACTTTAATGGCATTCAGTCTGTAATTATTTTGCTTACTGCAGTCTGGCTGGTTGTTTGTTTGTGTTTCTATTCTATTCTAATCATAGTATATTGAACTTTGTCATGAGTGTTTGCCTCATGGATGTGTTGTTTGGCTGGTTTATGGTTTCCTTGCTCTATCCTCTGGAATATGTCGATATTAACGATATTAACCAGCCTGGAATAAATGATGGGATTGTTGAAATTTAGCCTGTTGCATCCCAGATCAAAGTCCATTATTGCTCTGTGATATGGGAAATTTAAAGCTAATAATTAAACACTATTCATGTCATCCATTTCATGAATAGTGTGATGCTATTTTCTCCAACTTTGTCAGAATAAACCTATTATTTGACAAAAACATTGTTCTTGTTCACATTATAATTTATATTAAAATTTTCGTCTATTATCACAGTATATCTGCTGGGGTGTCAACAGTTTATTATTGAATGGAAGCACTTTTTATCCAGACCTAAACAATTTATCATGAGAATCAGAAAATTTATTAGATTTTTGTCAGTTCAAAATTTGTTATAATTTTCTTCTCAAAAAATATTACTGAATAATATAGGACCTATGAAAAAATGTTAACAGTTTCTGTTGACCTAACACTGCACTACCCCTTTCTTGGATTTAAAGAAGGGTCTGTTAGAACAAAGTCTGGATGTCCCTGCAACCCAACACCTGAACAACCCCAGTTCTGTGCTTTTAAAGAAGGGTGCGTTTGCAGGAAGTTAGGATGATCTTACAATACCTAATTTCCAGGAAATGACAGAAGGGTGTGTTGGCATGGAAACAGGATTATCTTGCACCACCAATTATGATTGTAAGGCGGGTGGTATTACATGAAAATGCTCAATATCTGGTTTAAACTTTATCCGATTTTTATCAAACTTGGTAATTAGCTACAAACTATGAAGACGAAGGTCAACTTTGATGCTGAGCATAATCAATGCATAATTAGGTACCGTACAGTACTGCGATCTGATTGGTCAATTCATTTCCGCTCAATATCTGGCCTAAACTTTATCTGATTTTTATCAAACTTGGTAACTAGCTACAAACTATGAAGACAAAGGTCAAGTTCGATGCTTAGCATAATCCATGCATAATTAGATACAGCACGCACAGTATTTCAATCTGATTGGTCAATTCATTTCCGCTCAATATCTGGCTGAAACTTTATCTGATTTTTATCAAACTTAGTAACTACATGTAGCTGCAAACTTTAAAGACGAAGGTCAAGTTTGATGCTGAGTGTAATCCATGCATAATTAGGTAGCGTACTGCAATCTGATTGGTCAATTTATTTCCACTCAATATCTGGCCTAAACTGTATCAAACTTGGTAACTAGCTACAAACTATAAAGACGAAAGTCAAGTTCGATGCTGAGCGTAATCCATGCTTAATTAGATACCGTGCTACTATCTGATTAGTCAATTCATTTCCGCTCAATATCTTGGTTAAATGTGAACCAATTCTTGTCAAACTTACTCAACAGTTAGAACCTATGAAGTCAGATGTCAAGTTTGAAATTAAGCGAAAACCGGTCAAAATTTATTACTATACTGCAATCTGATTGGTTAATTCATTTCCTAACAGATTCTGCTCAATATCTTGCTTAAATTGTGCCTGATTTTTACCAAACCTGGGCAGTAGTTACAACCTATGAAGGTCAAGTTCAATTTTGGGCGTAATCGGTGCATAATTAGATAATGTACTGCAATCAAATTTCTGCTCAATATCTGGGTTAACTGTTGTCCGATTCTTGTCAAATATACTCCACAGTAACAGCATATGAAGACAGAGGTCAAGTTCTAAAGTGAACGAAAAACCATGCAAAATTAATTACTACACTGCAATCTGATAGGTTGGTTTGTTTTCCCTTAAAATATTTCCTTAAATATGTCCGAATTTTGTCTAACTTGCTCAGTAGATATAACTTATGAAGACAAAGGTCAAGTTTGATGGTGAGCGTAATCTGGGCATAATAAGGTACCGTTAGTACTGCAATCTGATTGGTCAATTCATTTCCGCTTAATATCTGATTTTTGTCAAACCTTGCCGGTAGTTACATCCTCTGTATAAACTATGTCACCTGATGACGATAATATTGCCCGAATACTAAATGTCTTAACACTTTTTGACTTTTTTAACTTGACTTTTTGAAGTCTGTTTTGTATATGGTTAAGTCATGTAATACTGATGATAGTGGACAGAGGTATTATGCAATCTTTACATTGCTCTTGTTTTAAGTTATAAGGGGGTGTACAAGTTATCTTGAAATCAGTAAGATCTCGCATCACCCCATTCCTATGAATTAAAAAAAAGGATGGAATTGAATGAATATGAATTTAAAATATGGTACCCTGGAATAGTATCAGGATGACTTTTGAACACCCCAGGAAAGTGTTCATGTTTGCATGAATTCAGTGTCACCTTCAAACAATACATCTGTTTGAATTTCAAGGAGGGTGTATTGGTTGGCATAAAATCAGGGTCACCTTCACACAACATGTCTGTTTGAATTTCAAGGAGGTTTTATGTGTTGGCATAAAATCCCGGCGATCTTCAAACATTTCATCTGTTTGAATTTCAAGGAAGGTATATATGTGTTGGCATGAAATCAGGGTGACCTTCAAATACTATGTTTGTGTGAATTTCAAGGAAGGTAAATATGTGTTGGCATGAAATCAGGGTGACCTTCACACAACATGTCTGTTTGAATTTCAAGGAGGGTGTTTATATGTTGGCATGAAATCAGTATGACCTTCAAAAACCACATCTGTTTGAATTTCAAGGAGGGTGAATTTCAAGGAGGGTGTATGTGTGCTGGCATGAAATCAGGGTGACCTTCACACAACATGTCTGTTTGAATTTCAAGGAGGTTGTATGTGTTGGCATGAAATCAGGGTGACCTTCAAATACTATGTTTGAATTTCAAGGAAGGTGTATATGTGCTGGCATGAAATCAGGGTGACCTTCACACAACATGTCTGTTTGAATTTTAAGGAGGTTGTATGTGTTGGCATGAAATCAGGGTGACCTTCGATCAACACGTCTCTTTAAGATTTCAAGGAATTTGTGATGGCATATCAGGCCGAACTTGCAACCTCTCATTGGCTATGACTTTAAATGAACGTAGGATGACATGAAATCAAATCACCTTGAACAAAACCATTCTGTGCCTTGACTTAAAATCCTATGACCTTGTAAATTACGATATGACACTGTCATTTGAAAAGTAGGTCTTGTACAATACCCATCTGTTAGGACAGAAAATCAATTGATTCCAGGAATCAATATTAATGCTGTTGTGTTTCTCGTGGTCCCTTTGATTATTGTCGATAATCAATCTCTGATAGTAATATGCAGGACATTTCAATTTATCAAGTCATCACCATTAATACCGCCATGTTATTTTTATATTGATTTGTCTCTTTATTCTACATGTTATGGTGTTATTCCTCTGTACATAGTTGTCTTGCATTTCAAAACCACAGAATTGTCTTGTGTTTCACAACAATAAAATTTTCCTGTATTTCACAACAATAGAATTGTGTTGTATTTCACAACAATAGAATTGTCTCATGTTTCACAGCAATAAAATTGTCTTTTACATTTAGTTCACAACAATAGAATTGTCTTTTAGTTCACAACAGTACAGCTGTCTTTTATTTCACAACAATAATTGTTTTGTATGTCATAACAATATAATTGTTTTGAATTTCATAACAATAGAATTTTCTTGTTTTTCATAACAAAATAATTGTCTTGTATTACATAACAATAGAATTGTCTTGTATTTCACAACAGTAGAATTGTCTTGTATTTCACAACAGTAGAATTGTCTTGTTTTACACAACAATAGAATTCTCTTGCATTTCACATCAATGTCATTGTCACTTCAATTGTGCTGATAAAATAAGATAGCTTCAATATTTGAACGCCTAGGTCTAGCAGTTCCAAAGTGTGTTTATTTGAAACCATGTATGTCCAATGGCATACACGTCACAGTTGAGATTTTTGTGAGCACATTCAGGCTGTCATAACAATGGAGGAACATTAAATTTCCAGCATAGCATGTACTTTGCATTTAATTGTTGTGCTTGTATGGCTGTCTATTGTTGAGTAATCCACCCCTGTTAAAGTGAACTTCCGTTGAGCACAGTGTTGAATTCCAATCAGTTTTCTTTGTGATGATACAAATGTTAAGTTGGTTTATTATCTTCAGAATAACTGTCTTGCACTTACTTTGCAATTTCATTATATTGATTTTCCAAGAGAACAAAATACTCAACAGCATTTTTAAGTTGTGTTATAATGACTTCTTACCATTTGGAGTACTTCACCATCGTATAAGTGGAATGCCACCAATCAATCAATCAGTCAGTCAATCTACTCTACGAGAGTTTGCCTCCCAAGACCAATTTTCTGAGACATCAGGAGTTTCGATACTAACACACCCACTCTAAAGATTTTCCGGATAGTCTTTACAGAATTTTTGGATTTTTTGTTTATTAGTTTACATTACATTAAATGTAGTTTATGTTTATTGTAGTTTTACTTTCAGTGAGTTACCCTGACAATTTCTCTCAACCTGCTGTAAAAACTCTGTATTAATGACGTCATAAAGTAAAAAATAACACTCGAGAATTAAAAAAACATCTGTCAAATGCTGTATTTCGAAACCATAGCAATGAATTTCTTACATCTGAACATGTTTTACTTTTCCGAGAATTTAGCAGGAATGGTTAAAAACACACATCACCATCTGTTTACACTGACAGTAAAACAGGTTTTCTCTGACACTAACTAAATCATTTGAAGGTGAACAAAACAAAGTGAAAGTCAAGTTATATATAGATACATTCTATCAAGGTGTTTGCTGTTCAATTTTTGAAGGATCCCTTGTTTTTCACCTCATCCACTTAAATATAAATCTATGTTAAAATCCTGTAACTCGGTTGCTTATAGAAAACTGCATGGCCCTGCTAGCCAGATACCCAAATTGGAAGCCCAATGGAGACCAGCAAAATTTTGTTTCTGGTATCTTCTTTGCACTGTTTAAATTTTTAGTAACTTGGGTAAAAAACACATAGTTTCAATTAAAACTTTCAACATTGCACAGGATTTGTTTACAATTTCACTACTTAATTGTGCCAACTTTTATTATGATGGCAGATTAATGACCGATCAGCTGTTTTGTTTCAACTTTCAAAAACAAAATATATGAGATATTTGATCATGAAAGAATCAGTGTTATTAACACTAAAAAATATCAGCTTTCATAATATATAAAAGACTTATCCGAAAGCCATCAGGCGTGTTGTATAGATATCATACTAAAATGGAGATGATGGTGTCCATATTGAAATATCAGGCAATCTATCAGGAGACTATCCGCTTGAAGGTGCCTTTATTGGCTTATTGTCAGCTCATGGTAGTTGATTGATAGCGGACAGGTACCAGTTAGCCTTCTTCCTCTAACTAGCATCTCAGATCATGCCTATAAGCTTCTACTCCTCTGTTTAAGTTATGATCAACAGTGATGTCGCTGCTGTAAATTATCTAATAATTGAAACAAAAAATAAATACATGAAATAAATAAAAAACAGAATACACATTTTGTTAGGAGGACATATTTTATGAATTGATCAGACATAAATGTTAATTTATGCAATAAATATAAAGGTATTGTTGGGTGTTTTTTGGTGGAATTCCTGAAAAATATGATTTTCAGAGTATTTATATTAACCTATGTCTGGTGAAAATTAGGCCTCAGTCTAGTGAAAATAAGGCCTTATGTCTTATCTGACTTCACATCACATGTGGAAAATGAACCAATCAAGGTGATTAGAAGCTTTGGCGTGGAGATTTATCGTTCACTCCTGTCTCCAAGGTTAAGTTAAGGTGACAGGGATAATCCCCAATTTAACCTTACACTGGTGAGGAAATTACCTCTTGTCAGACGGGAGATGAATACTCTGTGTTCTGACTGATCCATGTCTACTGATGAAACCATGTCTTTTCTATGAGTTTAATAGAGACATGAATTCTATAGTTCCACCTTCCAAGGACAAATAATGGTTCATCAGTTTCTTAAATAAAATCACAAAAAGTGCTTTATGAAGTGCACAAAAATTAAAGGGACAATTGTGTTTAACTTTTGTATTTTTGTTTTATATAATAAAAGTGAGCAACAGAAAATAATAAACAAAATCTTAAATACGTCTATAAACCGACAGATAACAATAACTTGAACAAAAATGTGGGATTGTGATATCTTGAACATCAGATATTTTGTAAATACAAGTTATATTTAAATATTTCAGCACTTTTCTGTTTGACTGTCATGCGTATTATGTAAAGAAACCCTCTGTCTTCAAACTTGTGGCCCCGTGAGGGAGCGGGTGGGCCATGGCCCTGCAGAATATTCCCTCGGCTTCCTCGGTCGATCGTAAGAGGC
>JAQQZZ010031021.1:0-10745 GCA_030265115.1 Mopalia vespertina | reverse complement strand
ATTTTCTATGCGATTGTTCCAGTTCTCTGTAATATCGCTAGCCGCAGTATAACCATTGAAGTACACCCCTAAAATCTGTATGTATTCACTGTTACCTAATTTCCATTTAGCTCTTCCTGGTTTATCATATCTATTTTTCCATTTACCTAACCACATCGCCACAGATTTTTGCTCATTTAATTTCAGACCAGAAAAGTACCCAAAAACCATGAACTACGTTCATTGCTGCTGTCAAAGAATTTTCATCACTCACAGAAAGCGTAGTGTCGTGAGAATATTGCGTAATACAGATCCTATTTTCAATTTCTGTTTCTATACCCTTAATATCAGTCGAATGTCCAAATTTGCATGACATCAGTTCTACTGCTAAAACAAATATTAAAGCACTGAGTGGGCAGCCTTGTTTTATTCCTTTCTGCATTGGGAACCACTGAGTTATCCACCCTGCGTTTATCACACAACTTTTTGTGTTCCCATTTAAAACTTGAATCCACTTACAAAATTGTGGCCCAAAACCAAAATCTTTCAAAACACACATCATAAAATCTTTAGACGTTGGGCGTTCTACAAGCTGGGTGATAACCCTTCTGTCGTGCCAACTGTCCCATGCGGCACGGCCATCTTGAACAACAACCAAAACATCAACGACACTGACAATTGGACAGTCAAGCCTGATCACTGCAGTTTGAAATAATGAGAGGTTGTCACGCGGTCTTTATGCTGGCTACTGGTTATAAATATAGTCCACACTTCAGTTGGCCATTACTCAGTAATGTACAAGTGTTACATGGAGAACTTTTATTACTAACTTATCCAATATTTGGTAAATAATTCTTACTAAACAAAACGTAGCACCCCGATTGCCGAATTGGAATGAAACGATACAGCCTACAGCCGGCGTAATAGCGATGCACTCACATAAGGTAGCTACTGGGTTTGAAGGCTCCAATTCGTGTAATTGACCTACATCGAGATTTGAAGCAGGGCTCAAATATTCAATTAAGTAGATTTACCGACGTAATGGGGGTTTAATATCCCAATCGAATAAATTCTGCATCGTTTTAGTAGGTTAACATGCATAATAGGTGGAAGTTACAGAACCTTCCACTAAAATTTAGAATCTACAGTCGGGGCGAAAGAGATAAAAATGGCGGGTTACCGGGGTTAGCAACAGATACCGGAACCGGATTTCCGTATTTTAAACTAGCTTTTGGGCGATTTAAAGTCTCGTTTGGCATTTAAAAAATGTGTCAGGAAGATCAGTATATCAAATATTATTGGACAGTGCTAATTGAAGCCATTATAGCCGATAATTGAAGAAACTTACAATTACACAGTTATGTGCACTCTAGCTCTGTATCTCTAAATAAGGCTACATTGTATGATAAACTAGTAGAGATACAGAACTCTGCATCTATCACATAAAGATATTATAAGTAGAGATTGTATTTGTAGGCCTTCATTGCGTGGTGCGTGACGATGTATCAGCTCGCGTTGTCTCAGGTCGGACTGTATCGATCGAGCTCGAAGTGCCAGATTGATACTCAGTCCGACCCGAAACAACGCAAGCTCAGTGATACAAGGACACGTAGTGCTAACAAGCACTTTACATATAATCTGTATATCATGTACCTTCAATGTTTACTGAAAAGTTCGATTTTTGGGACAAACTTTACAAACTTTCAGTGAAGATCGCTTGGAAAAGGCAAAGTACTACTTATATACTGTTAAGTCCGAGAGCCGACACCTGCCACCAAACTATGCCGTTTAACTTACCATTATCTATAATTATCTACAGCAATTGTGCCACACATCACTATTTATATGTGTTATATGGTATACATTTCATACCACCCAGCGACTTTATTTCGTGTCATCATCGTGTATATCGGTTTTAATTTTAAAAAAAAAACAACATTATAAATGGAACAAATGGTCCGGTTGCCAAGCGTCGAGCTCTACTACACAAAATCGAGGGGTTTCCCTTGTCCAGTAAGGGGGCGCTGTCAGATAAAATGTAAACATTGAAAGTATTCCCGTTTCAGACCGTATATTAATCAATATATTATGCGTCTGTAGCCGTGTTGTGAGAAGGTATATATAATCATATGTATTATAAGGGTTTAATTACTATTATTTTAGTTATTTTCATAGTGTCTGTTATTTTATTATAGGCAACTGTCGATGCTGTTTTTCGGCTGTATGTGAAGTCAATGGTAGTGGCGGAACCACTACTGTCATCTTCGCATTACTTTCTTAGCAATGACATTAAAGTAGTTTGACAGATAATAACAATAAGTGTTTTAGTGTTATTAGATGCATAGTACAGCGCATTGTGCAATTATCCTAATACTTCTGCTTATATATTTTACGGAAAGGAAACTGTACAGTAATTGAAGTTTGGAAATACTTTAAGCAGTTAGTTCCAGGAAACCCATCGAATGCGCTAGCTGTTATGATTAACATTGATGGTCAAACTGCAGATTCCTGTGAACAAATTGCCAATGCCGTTAACTCTCATTTTGTAAATATTGCTGACAAATACATTAACTCCTCAGAGTCTCGAGATTGTGAATTTACTAGAACGACATGTTCATATCTACCTGTCAATATTTCTTTAAGAGAATTCTCTTCTCCATGTTAGTCAGTCGGGTTTTCGTAAATCCCATTCATGTTAAATCGCTCTAACTAATTTATTAGCTTCCTGGACTGAAGCTGTCGAGATTACATTTGAATGTGATGACATATTACCACACTAATCTTCATAAATTTATACATTCGTTAATACATGGATCAGCAACGAAAAAATAAGGAGGCAAATCATAAATATTTTTAAAAAAAATTGATAAATAGGTAGATAGATAAATAAGCAAGCGATACACGATGGAAACATAAACAGAATAATATTATTCTGGGACAATTTGTCGAAACCTGCCACTCTTTTCAATAAATTTCGATACTGCGTCAAATATGTTTTGGTTATCTGTGTTCGATCATTCTCTAAGGAGAATATTTGTTAGATGTGCAGGTAATAGGTCTAAATACATAGTAAAGTGCACACCAGGACTAATTGTTTGTACAACAGTACTGAGTAACTCAGTTCTTTGGGCAGCAAATGTCGGAAAGAAAAGTAAGTAGTGTTAGGGGTCCTCCCGGTGTGAGGAAGACGTGGGGCAACCACCGCTCTGAACAAGGTTATATGCAAGCAAATGTTCTCGCAAGTGGCTTAATCCCATACTCATTCTACAATGATGGATTCCTCCATGTTCGACTGGATGGGAGTACAAAATGTTTGGAACAGTGGGGTCTAATTTCAGTAACTGTTGTTTGAATATATTTAAGCTGCCAGAGTTTCGTATTTCTGCACCAAGAGCATTCTAGTCGCGTATTGTATAGGAAAAGAATGATTTTATAAAATACTCTGTATGACATTGAAATGTTGTTATATGATCAGCATTCCTTAGTTGACCGATTGTTAAGATAGAAACAGGAGGGGGCACAAAGATGACAAGTATTCTGGTACAGTTTGACTGTAGATTTTGAACATAAGTGCCAATCTCCTATGGTACCTTCTCTTTTTTAGGGTTAACCACACTAGTTCATTTAAAAGTTCTCTATGACTTGTAAGCCTAAAGGCCCTAGTACAGAGAATACCAGCTTGGCGCTGTAACCTTTCGATATCATCACATTCCTTTTGTGTATAATTATCGTATAGTATATCACCATTATCTCAAATTGGTCTAACAAGTGTTTTATACAAATTCCTCAGAGATATACGTTGTAATATACATTTTGACCGTTTAATAAGAGATAAGGTTTTAGATCCTTTGTCGATTATGTATATTGTTAGACCATGTGAATCGATTATTGAGGATAACTCCAAGATGTTTATGACTAATTTCTAGTTCGAGTTGTATTCTGTCTAGCGATATATTTAAGTGTGTCGTACGGTTTAATTTTCTGGAGACGATTATGTATATATATTTTTCGCTATTAAAAGATAACCATTCATTGATTGGCCCACTTTGACAAACTGGCTATGTCCTTTGTAATTCTATGTTCAGTATATAGTTTATCATCAATAGGGGTCGAAAGAGAAGTGTCGTCGGCAAAAAGGTGAAAATTACATTCTAGATCTATACAGCTATATCATTTACGTAAATAAGATAGAGCAGCGGACCTAACAAATACATTGTGTAACCCCTCCATTATAGGGATTAGCTTTGACATTTTACCATCGATGGTAACACAAACTTGCCGACCATGTAAATAACTTGTATTCCATTCCAGACGTTTACCCCCAAATACCTATTCCTTGGAGTTTATGTAGCAGTAGGAGAGTGTAATCGTTATCCTTGTAGCTCGACAGTCCCATATTAAGGAGAGTATAATCGTTATCCTTGTAGCTCAACAGCCCGATGCTAAGGAGAGTGTTATCGATATCCTTGTAGCTCGACAGCCCGATATTAACGAGAGTAGAATCGTTATCCTTGTAGCGCGACAGCCCGATGTTAAGGAGAGTATAATCGTTTTCCTTGTAGCTCGACAGTAGACAGCTATTCGGACTGCTTTACGACGGCTTTTCAAAAATGGGTTTTTATACGACATATGATAAAAATGATTACATGATCTTGTAGATGTTGTTGACTTCTTTGTAGACCGCAAATTCCAGGTCGCTATCTGTGATATTTACCGAGTTACCATGCAGACAGCTATTCAGACTGCTTTACAACGGCTATTCAAAAATGGGTTTTTATACGACATAGAATACCAATGTTTATGTCATCTTGTACACGGCGCTGACTGCTTTGTGTACTGCAAATTTCAAGTCGCTATCTGCCATATTGACCGGATTATCGTGCAGACAGCTAGTCGGGCTGCTTTACGACGGCTGTTAAAAAATGGGGTTTTATACGACATAGGATAAAAATGGTTACATAATTTTGTACACGGTGCTGACTTCTTTGTATACTGCAAATTTGAAAACCCTATCCGCAATACTTACCGTGCTATCGTACAGACAGATATTCGAACTGATTTACGACAGCTATTCAGAAATACGTGTTTATACCACATAGCGTGGTGATGGGTACACCAGTTTGTAGACATTATTGACTTCTTCTAATATGCAAAATCTCAGCTGTCAGCTACCAACAGTTTTTCTTAAAACCTAGTTTTTATTTTCTGGGAAATAATATATGGTCCCCTCGAATAGCTAACAGCCAACAGCGAAAAGGAGACGAACTTATTATACCTAATGAGATTCCCATATTCCCTACTTTTTCCTGCCATGCGTATATGGCATGTAGGCCTATGTTAGACAAGAAAGCTGCAAGTTGACAACAGGCTTACAAAACGCCTTCGGATTCTTGAGCAGGTAGCGTCAAATTGCACGTAACCCATCACCAAAACGATGGGTCGACTTGCGCGACAGTTTTATCATTACGGAATGATCGGTTAAGTGGGTTAAAATGTGCCCGGACGGTATTTAGTTTTCACGCCAGAATTTTAAAATGTAAGGCCTGAATTTAATTTACATATTTTCTTGATACTGCACTGTTCAAGCTATAACAAACAACATTATAGGTTGATTTAGTCACAACAAAACGAAAATTGGTCATCGAATGATGCTAATTACATACATTCTTAACTCTTTGACAAGTGTACTGACTACGATAATTAGTTTATATTAATGGTTTCTGTTTAGGACTACATTTCAACCGGTTAATCTAAAATCATAACAGGTAAATACGGAATAGCAAACATCAAACTTAACATCAGAAACGAAAGATAAAAAATTAACTGCACTATGACAGTTATAACTTGTAGGGCCTACACAAACAGCTTTAGCTGAAGCTGGTTCCCAATACCATCCACATATAGTAACGGGACATAGGCCTACTAGCGGTATTAAATTAGATGTAAAATTCAAGAGCAAGGAATACCAACATGGAAAGTAGCAGTTTGCATGAACTAAGAGTGTAGGCTAACTTTAGCAGTAGACTGATAGCCAACTATATCAGTATGGTAATATCACTCAGTCTCTGATTAAAATGAAATTGATGTATATATTAGTTTTTTATAGAGGAGCCACGGTCATTATTTTGCTTCGATTTCTTACCCCTTTATATGCCATTTCTCAGGAAATCTCATGTAATTACCAGGGTTTACTGGGAAGAGGCTTACGGTAGCTAGTTTTATTCAGGTTTCTAGTCCACGTTTTATACCAGTTTGTGTTGCTTGTGGGTCTAGGGAACAGGTCTTCAAAATCGGAATTGTTTATATTGAGGTTATTCTTAGACAACATCTGTGATTTCTGGATCGGTGAATGGCCGATAGTAGATGGGATACAGACTGAAGGGTGATGACTTTTATTTCGTAAAAGGTGTGATTGAATATTGATTCTTTTTTTAAAATTCAACTGTTTTTCACACTGCTTGTATGGACACTGAATTGTCTCTCCGGAGCGAATGTGCTCCTGTAAATGGGACACCAATGGTTTTATACTGTTTATGGAAATGTCTCTACAGGAATGCCTAGTTTCAAAGACACACTTCAAATCCACAACATTGTGATCAGTTTTTTGGTCTCTTATATCCCTCCGTTCATTTTGATGACAACGTGTTACATGCTGTCGGTTAACCGAAATCGAAGTATAGCCGGACGACACGCAATTCCCAACACTGCATGGAAATCTCGCCTTAAGCGTGTTTGAGTGAATTTTCCAGCAATATCCCCAATATAAAATAACATATACTAATGTAAATTTACACTCGAAACTATTGTCCGTATATCTACAGCGTATCACACCGTATATATACAAAGGTGACACAGAACGACAAATATATGCATTACGGTGCAGTAAATATAAACTAAACGAATACAGCAAGATTGATTGTGGCAATTTACTGAAGAATGCACTGTAGTTTCACATATTTTTTTCAAAGTGTATATTATATGAGGAAAATATAAATTTGAAAAGATAAATTTGCTCCATGGTATTACATGAGTTGGGCAGTAATGTATTTAAATAGGTTGTCCAAACCTTACAGCATAGATGATGCTATTTATATAGCCATTTTCTCAGGGCAAGACCCGTATGTAATAGAGAAAACCATGAATGAAAACCAAAGAAACATCATTGATAAGACTGGTTTTAACAACCTCAAGTTTAAGATGGGATTAGATCCAGAAAATTTCTCACATGTCGTCAATGCATCTCCTCCTCGAAACCTTTCACTGTATTTTCAAGAAATGAGGGCTGGACGCCGTAGTCAAACTGATGTAGCAACCTTATATTTCTCTTCAAGGAATATTGCAAGAAATCTACCGGGCATGAATGAAAATATTATTTTGTATTGTAAAAATGACAGTTCATGTATAAGAAACCATATTTTATCAGTATTTGGATTTGTAAAGGACAATAATATTGAGGGTTGCAGATGTTGATTTATTTACAGGAGAAGTTGTACTGGTGCAAACTGTTTAATTTTAGACAGTTATCTCAATGTTTAGGAGCCTGTGAACCCTATCTTATCCAACACAAAATAATGACAAAGTCATAGTGTATCTCAAATAAATGTATTTATTATTATTTATTATTAACATACATGTAGGTGAAATACCCAATCTTTTAAAATACCATTTCTATGGTGACTGCGCGCAGACGCCTACCACTTCATCATGGATAACATATATGAAGGAACTCCACAAATATTGAGTTCCACCGATGAAAGACTTACACTGACTAGAAGTTCTTAAACTGATGTCCCCATGAGTCATGAGTATTGTAATCACATTATGGACACATGAAAACCTGCCTAAAAGTTGTGATAATTCTGCATTGACCGAATAAATTAAATAAAAGTTTATTTCATGTTATTTCTTGTCTTTTAATTGCCATTTTATAACTGACTTTTAGTCATTAAAATAAAACCTTTTAAATTTAATGAATTAATGATTAACAACCTTGATTTCCTTTTTTGCAATGTCTTTTCGTACATTTCTTTTTATCAATTTATTAAAATTGTAGTTGTTTAAGATATTACAATTGTAATATCGAAAGTTGCTCGAAAGAGGTTAGTCGTTAATATCAGATTTAATTACTAATAGTGGCTTTAGAGAGGCCATCAACTTGGCGTGATGTCCTCTAATCGCAGATTAAATTTAATAGCGCTTCCAGCAACCGGCCCCTGGTTGTTATAGTACTATGATTGATATTAAATATTTATGATTGCTTTATGAGTATATTTCCATGAAGAGCACATTTTTGTTTATACATTCATATTGAGATCACGTGAAAATAGTTATGGAGTTAACTATAAGTAGTATAGAATGCGTATCTCAGGCTGTATTTGCTATTACATAATAAGGTAGGGTTTAACATTTTCCAGTACTAATTGTTTACTACATAAATACTATTTATGTAGTAATATTTTATTACATACAAAGAAGGATTGCACGTTATTCAGTATCAAATTATAGAGGGCGCTGTTTGTAACTTGTCTGAATCACTCTGCACTTCTTTTAGGACTGAGGACCTGTCCTACAAATTTGTAGCTAAGCTGTTCCAGTGTCTTCGTATGTGGGAACTCGGTAATATGGTTTCTCTTAATTTGTGGCATGTACACTTTTTGTGACCGAGCCGGATGTCAAGTCATGTTATGCAATGTTTTTACGTTGAAAAAATGCGCCTTGACGTCAATATGTCGATTAAAAGTGTCTTCTAGCGTCCAAAAGGGAACGTTAAAACACCGACATTGATCGACTTACCTCCCTTGAAAATGACAGTACAGATGGTGCTGCGCTGTGGACATCCGGGTTTTTGAACTAGCATTTGTTATTACATCATAAAGAAGGGTTGTTACTTAAGCGGATGGGTCACAGCGCACGATTAATAAAGGAAGGGTTCAACGTTACCAAATCATAATTGTTTACTACATAAATAGTAGGGAGGTGCCGTTTTGGTACCTCTCTACTATTTATGTAGTAATATTTTATTAGATACAAAGAAGAAATGTACGTTATTCAGTACTAAATTATAGAGGGCGCTGTGTGTAGATCGTTTGAATCACTGTGCTTTTCTTGTGGGAATGAGGACTTGTCCTAGCTAAGATGTTCCAGTGTCTTCGTATGTGGGAACTCGGTAATAAGGTTTCTCTTAATTTGTGGCATGTATGACCGAGCCGGATGTCAAGCCATGTTATGCAATGACTTTGACGTTTAAATAATGCGCCATGAGGTCAATATGTCGAGTGTCACAACAACGACATCGATCAAGTTATTTCCCTTGAAAATGGCAGTACAGATGGCGCTGCGCTGTAGACATCCGGATATTTGAGTTAGCATTTTCTATTACCCTTAAGCGGATGGGTCACAGCGCACGATTAAAAAAGGGAGGGTTGACCCTGTGGCTGTCATGGGGTGGTGTGGGTGTCTTCCCGTGATGCTTTGCATACCATTGCATGGCATCATAAAGACGGGTTATTACTTAGAATGTAGTGGGAAGCGGATGGGTCACAGCGCTTGAAAAAGGAAGGGTTGTCATGGGGTGGTGTGGGTGTCTTCCCGTGATGCTTTGCATGACACCATTGACGCCATTGTACGGACATCTAGGTTATTTGGGTTAGTATTTGCTATGACATTAAAAAGAAGAGTTGTTACTTATCATATAGTGGGAAGCAGATAGTAACAGCTCACTAGGGTTGTCATGGGGGTTGTGTAGGTGGCTTCCCGTGAGGATTTTCACGCGATGGACTCCCCGTGAGAGTTGACGAGATCTGACAAGATTTGACATGGGGTGGTGTGAGGTCTCAGCCATGACAGGGTGAGTGATCTCTCCTTATGACTAAGGAAGGGTTGACCCTAGGGCTGTCATGGGGTGATGTGGGTGTTGTGATGCTTTGCGTGCCATTGTAGGGACATCTAGGCTATTTGGGCTAGTATTTGCAATGAGATTAAAAGAAAGGGTTGTTACTTATCATGTAGTGGGGAGCAGCTGGGTCACAGCGCACTAGGGCTGTCATGGGGTGGTCTTCCCGTGATGCTTTGTGCGCCATTGTAGTGACATCTAGGCTATTTGGGCTAGTATTTGCTATGAGATTAAAAGAAAGGGTTGTTACTTATCATGTAGTGGGAAGCAGATGGGTCACAGCGCACTAGGGCTGTCATGGGGTGGTGTTGGTGGCGTCCCGTGAGGCTTTGCGCGTCTGTCGCGAAAGTTGTCGAGGTGGGACGAGATTTGATATGGGGTGGTGTAGAGTCACAACAACGACAGGAGTGATCTCCTTTCTCTACATATCACCAACATGGCATGTGTGCTGCCATGGGGTAGTGTTGGTATCTTTCCGTTATGCTTTGCACGCTATGGAGTCTCAAGACCGTCACAGCATGTGTGCTATCATGGGGTGGTGTGGGTATGACTCCGTGATGCTTGCGCGCTATGGCGTCTCGCGAGCGTTAATGATATGTGACGAGAGTTAACATGGGGTGCTGTGAGGTCACAACAATGACAGGAGGAGTGATCTCCCTTAGCTACATATCAGACCCATCAGCGAAATGGAGGTAGGAGATGGACCAATCACCGAAGACCGAGGTGTGGAATGGACCAACCAGCGAAGTCCGGACAGCGGCGGCGGCGGTGGAGAATACCACAGTGATGCCGCACGACGCCGCAGTGAAGCCGCACGACACCACAACGACGCAGCAGAATGCCGCAGCAGTACGTCGTGGCGTCGTGGATGTTG
>JAQQZZ010030988.1:0-10746 GCA_030265115.1 Mopalia vespertina | reverse complement strand
AAACTCAATTTGCGACCGTAAAACCTAGCATTAACGGCGGCAAACCACCAAATACAGCATGGTTATTCCCTAATTAAACGTTATGTTTTTATAGAAGACTTAAATACATAACAGTAGGCAGAATAAACATACTGTTTAATATCTAAACGTTTCATTAAACATAACAACTGCAAAGTAAACACTTTAACACAATAATAAACATGTTAAGCGTCAACAAGATTTACAGTGTGACAGATAATTTAATTCAGGTCGTTGATACATTCGGCTGTTATAGATAATATGATAAACGGTATTAGAGCAACTCAGCATTTACCTTTGAGTATTAAAACTTAGTTAGTTTGATTGAGGTTTAACTACCTACTTAAGGTTATTTCAATCATACGACGTCGTACCAGCCCAAATGAGCGAAGGAAACACCACCGGCAACAAAGAAAGAAAAAACAGGCATAAAACAAAGACATCACAAACAGAACGGCTCCATGTTGTCCTTTAGCCCAGAATGTACCGGGCAACAGGAAGCCTCCTCCCAACCCTCCGTTCAGATTCTGGAATAACCTTATCTAGTATTCCGAACCAACGATTTAGTAAATAAATGTTTATTGATTACTAAATTTAAATACGAAAGGGATAGTTTTAGCGTTTGTAGTTTAACAACAAAGAAGATGTGGGAATAAATTTGTGTTATTTGTACCCTGCTATAGGATCGTAACCGGATACAGTTAGTTAATTATATAGTACATGGAGATAGTTAATGGGTTGCCTTCTTCTCTTGAAATCGGTTTTTCACAAAACCCGGATAAGGACATCTTACTCTGATAGGTGATTGGGCATTCTTTGCCCGTTTCCATGGATATGGAATTAAATGAGGAATTAAGATGTTCAAACTGAAGTCCTGGTAATATAACTAGTAGTTTATCAGTCAGCAATTGGAGCTGAGGTCATAGATTCACGGCTCTTGTTTCCATCGCTAGTTGTGTGTCTGTGTGTGGGTTTTTTCCATAGTTTGAACAGATTTTAGTTCAGATAATATCGCAGTGCGAGACCCTCAGAGTAATATGGCAGAAAATTTTACACAATACAGCTGTCAACGGTACGTTATCAGAAATATGATAAAATAGAGGTTCGATCCCCAAAGCAACACGAATTTTCTTTGTCCCTGTTATTTTCCTAGCTGTCGCAGGAAAGGAATATTTAAAAACTGCTGATTGAATGTTTCTTTTGTTTGTTTAATTGGAGTTTAACGCCGTACTTAACATAATTTCACTCACGTGACAGTGTAACAGTTCAATGGGTCAAGAACAAACAAAAACATCACAGGACAAATCGTGACACTCACGGGATAATACAAAGACTTCACAAACATATCGGCTTCCTGTTCCTCTTTGGCTCTGAAAGCACCAGGCCAACAGGATGCTCCCTTCTACCACGTGCGTTGCTTTTATGAAAATCCCAGGAAATGCTGGAATGGCTCAAAGTTGACCTTTGAACTAGAGTGTCATTGATCTGAGGCGTGAAAGTGGTTAGTAAACCGTTGATATTGAACCTAGATGAGTGAGAAGTCGTCCATTGGCCTAGCTTGGTTCTGTGTTAACATCACGTATTATCCGGTCCACCTTGATCGATTTCAGCATTTGAAGATGAATTTCTTAACTATTTTAAATATTGACCCAGTGTGCAATTCTTATAACTTAGTTAATTGTCTTGTGATAAGCAGATGGTGTGGAGAGACTGAAATCGATTAGTTTATTTATCTCTGGATTCTGATACGATACCTATATCTGATTCGAATGGCCTTACCTATTAATGGAGACAGTGGAACTGTTTGTTATAAAATAATCAATAATCTCCTGTTGGTAAAAAGACCAATGAGAAACGAGTTATCTTCACAAAAGTGTGCTTGCCAAGGTAAGGATCTCCTTCATAAATTGCTCTAATTCGGACCGTTAGGATGTAAATATCAGAATATCTGAATAGTCCTCGTGTTGATTTCGTGTGGTGTGATATTAAGTTCTGCACTGTGGAATAATCTGCTTTCTACCGGTTGGCTTCCATCTACTGAATAACTGACGACTGAACACAGAGTAATGCTGCAAGCCTTCTCTATTCTCAATTCGGACCCTGCACTCTCGGATTGTTTGTTTTTAAATGAGAAATGGTCGGTTTTAGTTGAATTACACGCACCTAAGACGTAATATTTTCTTTTGCAAGCGGAAAAGCCGTGGAAGAAGTATTTTGTGCATGATTGTATCTGTTTTGATACGTTTAGAGTACTTACACACTGTAGTCAAATACAGGGCGTTTATGCTACTTGCTTTATTTGATCTCTCTCAAGTGATATAACTCTTGTATTTTATTCGTGTTTACTTCGCTAATATATCGAAAATACATAAACAACGCAATCCTGTCAACGGAGTTATATAAGGCTTCCTGCTGACATCGACTCGTCAGTAGACAACGAAGATGTCTGACTTCAATACATGCTCGTAAATGATAATTCAGCTTTTCCTTGGACCATTCTTAACGTGACCCCCTGAAGGTTCTAAAATATACTAAAAGCCTCCACCCACCGTATAGTAATCACCAAAGTAAGATCAATATCTAGATTTGTCTATCTCTATTGCAAAACCTGTTTGTCAGACGCATGACTTTGGAGTTCTCACATAACGTCTACTACTGTTGGGTGAAAAGTGTTCTGACAAGATTCCCCTAGTACATACTTGCCTGGAGGAATTCGGAAATATCAGCTAACAAGAACACGTAGTTAAGAAATTCATCTTCATCTTTGGATTCCTTTACTGAAAAGAAGTTGAAGAACTCCAGCGGTTTATCTACGTCTGTTATCAGTTTTTTTTTATATCTAATAGACAGTTGCTGACTTGTGTTGTTCTTCTCCGATTCCTTACAACTCTAAACGAGGCAGCCTGCTAGATGATATATGTTAGTAAAATAATAACAAGTTATTGCTTTCGTTTTGGGATGTAACGAAAAATATTGTTCTTGAATTGTTTATCCTGTGCGAAATTGGTTTACTGATTTTATGATGATTTTTCCGATGACGCCGTTGTATTAACGTGATGACAGAATGTCGTTCAGATTTTGTTATCGTTATTTTGTCAAACTCATATCAATTGTCGTCTTAGCGAAAAATCCATGAACACTGTTAGGATTGAAGATATAGTTCATGCTATACAATTACTAGAACAATGGATTTTAACAACACAACAAGTTATCAACCCAAAGAACCAACAGAGGAGGAGAGTGGACAAATTCCCCAAACGATCAGAGCTTTCCTTGTCATATTTATTTCTCTAACTGTTACAGGAACAAATGTTTTGAATCTGTCGATTTTAAGAAAAACACAACAAATTCCGGAAATCGCGAAAATTTGCCTTCTGAATTTAAGTATTGCCGATTTCACTTCTGGTATTGTTTGTATGGTTCCCAGCATTGTGTCAGCCATTTTAGAGTATTGGCCGTACGGTGCTGCTTGGTGTCAGATTGCTGGTATTTTTCACGGAACTTGTTGCGCAGTGTCAATATGGAGTCTGTCTGTGGTGAGTGTGGATAGGTATTTAGCTATTAAAAAGCCACTCAGGTACCACACATTGATGACACCGAGGCGTTCTGTAACAATTCTCGCTCTACTTTGGAGCCTTGGTTTCGGGACTTTTTTAATGCCGATTTTAATTTCGGATGGTTTTATATACTATGAATATATTCCGGCAAATGTGATGTGTGGATTGTACTGGGAGTTTAAATGGTTGTGTATTGTAACGGGAGTGTATATCCCTCTCACGTCTGGATTTATTATCGTATACACGTCAGCAGGTATCATCAAGGAAACAGTGTTTAAAGGAAACAGAGTTGCATGTACCGGCTCTCTCCAAAGAACTCAGCCTGTAGATCTTCGTGCTGTTAAAATTCTCTGTATCACGGCCAGTGTTTACTTCACGGCCTGGGGTCCCTACGTCGTTTACGTTATGGCTGCATCGTTCTCGACGAGCGTCAACGTGTCACCCGGGGTCCAGTTCGGTTTTATGTGGTTAGCTAACAGTAACAGCTTCATGAATGTGTTTATTTACTCTATGATATACAAATCATTTCGTTTAAGAGCAAAACAGCTGCTTTTGGGGATTTTGTGCTGTGATATTTCAACCCGACAGACCATACCCTCGTCTTCTTCACAATCTGCATAACTTGATTATATTCAATGTCTGAAATTTGTTTTGAAAACTGATTCAGTTATGATTTTGGCCTGGCCTAGCATCTCATGTCTAAGTCGCGGCTAAATTATTTTTCATTAACCACTGTCATCGAAATGCAGTTCCAGCTTGGTGAAATATATATTTAGAGCGATTTAAGCTAGAAAGATACACGGTCATGCGAAATAATATAAGTTCAGAAAAAACATCCGTATTTGTCCCAAGAGCAGAAGAGCGGGTGGTTGGAGGGAGCTTCATGTTGCTATGATGTTCTCAGAGACATATAGGGGAACAGGACGCCGATCTGTTTGTGGTGTCTGTATTGCGTCCTGTTATTGTGTATTTGTCACGTCTTGTCTTTGTGTGTTGCCAGTGGTGTCGAGGGTGGTTTCCTTCACTTATTGGGCTGGCACGTCGTCATATAAGTGAAATACCCTTGAGTACGACGTTAAACCCAATCAAACGAGCAATCAAGAGCAGACGATAAAACCGAACTGTAAATATCGCTCCCAACATTTAAGTAAAATTTGGAGTTTAGATTTCCCTGAAAATATTAAATTTAATTAGGCTTTCAGACAATTCGAAGGAAGTGGTGTCAACTAAGCTGAAATGACAGCGCCCATACAGGGTTTAAAATGTGAGATGAAATTATACAAACAGCGGTTAGATCAAAACCTTTACAGAGACATTTATAGCTTTTTTCTACGCAGTCCTACAGATGTTGGATAGGAACCATGACGGGATTTGCCCTGTCTCCTACATGTTAAGTAACAAAAGAATATATATATATTTTATTTCACAGATACCGTTTTAATTATGAACAAACATTCATACTGCATAAAATAGTAACAATCCGAATTTTTTTTTATAAAATTTAATTTTAGGTGACCACGTGTGTTTAATTTGACCAATGATATTGTTATCACTGTACATTTTGTGGCATGAACTGTTTCAGGGGACATTAAATTACCAACGCTATATGAATTAACCAGTGTTATGTTTTGCTTACAAAGACATTTACTTTATTTATTTAATGATGAAATGTTGAATATAGTATAAATTAAATGTTGTCAGCAGAAATAATGAACCAATTATATAGAGCACAACTACTCATACTGTCGTCTAATGGGAACGAACCATTTTGATATTAGAGAACGTTTTCTTTCTCCTTTTCTTAGAAACTGTAGTTTATACTCGCTTATATCTGGCAGCGGCTAATGTGAGCCAGCTAACCCATGCCAGAACAGTTTCGGCAATTCCTAACATCTGATGATGAACTAAGATCTAACTAACTCAATGTAAATCCCATAAAATCAATACACGGGAAGGCACTGGTTTTACAGATAAAAGCCTGGTATTACAGTGGTGGATGTTTGCGGATGTACTTTTCTATAGATCTGCTATCTAGATCCAAGTGAGATACAGGATAATTTCTCCACAGAAAATCTGTTGCTAATATCGAGGCAGAAAGCCAAAAGATCGATTCGTTTTTTAATGATTTTGGGATTAGAATACATTGTAAGGCACTTCTCCTGAAACACTTTGCAATAAAGTACAGTAGTCAATAATAATTTTAAGTCGTTCATCTCATTGTCTATAACTCTATTGAAGTGAGTTTCTAAGGTACTTCGATTTGTCCTACTGGTTAAAGACATAGGATTGCTTCTAACTGAAATGATCAAAGTATAACATATGTCCAGATCAATGGGTGCTTTTAACGAATCTGACATGGTAATGAATGTGTCTATGTAGATTTGCCTCAAATCAATCACATGGATGAGGTTATTGATTACTTGGACTCTCAACTAAAATGGTTGACTTATAAACCAAAACAGTCAAATGGTCCAATCTTTACCATTTTTAACACCAACCTTAACAATTTATGATTTAAAAAAATGTGGTAGTAAAGTAATGGTAAAAAAAAAACTGAACAGGCGGAGGAATGTTATTCTAAACTATATAAACGTAAGTACTAATTGGTACGGTGGCTTGTAAGATAAATTTAAGGTTTTTTTACTTTTCTGTGTGTTTTGACTGACTTTACACCACGGTGAAAACTTTTACACTGCTCAGAAAACGTTTCTACCGCTGAGAGACCATTTAAACCGCGATAAAAACTTTTATACCGCGGAGAAAACGTTTCTACCGCGGATAAAATATTTACACCGAGGTGAAAACTGTTACACCATGGAGAAAACTGTTACATGTGTGTTAATGTTTACACTGCGGTTGAAAATCACGAGATATTTTCGATCTCGCTTCCAACATATCCGGTATGGTAAAACTACGCAAGCTTAATGCCAAAAGCTATATCATAGCATAAGTATATATGATATAGCTGGAGAAACAAAAACGTCAAAAATCCTGGAAAAGAGGGTCTTGTTTTCTTAAAATGCGTCTACTGCGGGGAAAAGTGTTTACCGATGAAAAGCAGACCTAATCTGATATAATAGGTCTAGCTGGGGTACAGACGATTGTTGAATTTTCTCCTGCGGTCTGCCTCATTTATGTCTAGCATAATGACCGTAGCTGATACTTTATCAGCTGGTTAAATGACGATATTTCGAAGTCGACGAAGTTTGAAGACAGCTGTCTTTCAGCAATGATGCGATAAGAGTGGTGTTTAGAGTGAAAACTGTTTCAAAAGCTTAATGTTTAGCAACACTTGCAGTGATGTCGGGGTTAGTGACTGCTCGGGACATTTAGGAAATAGTTAAAATATTGCGTTAGAATAGTTCAAACATGTACACTGCTACAAACTTGAAGTTATTATGTATTACTCAAAGCCCCAACCCACCCAACACTGTCTTACACCGACCATGCACTTGATGAAATAGTCAAACTTGATCAAAAGAAAACAAACACGGTAGTCATTACAGTAAACATTATGCAATTTAATCTAAACATCGTTTAGCGGATTGGTTCTCCACCTGTTTTTCACCATGGGTAACTTTTAGTCTTAGTTTTCTTTTGGTAGAAAAAGCTTATTTTATGTTTTACCAATAAATCAATGTAGGAATTGTTTTATAGAAATAGTACATGCTTATGCTTTATTTGAAGCAAAATTAATTTAATGAAAATAAACCTGTACTTAACAACAAAATTACATGGATTACTTATGGACAATAGTACAGTGACTCATAACAAACCATTTTAAAATATGGGAGTAATTTATCAATTAGTAAAAAGTGCAAATTTATTTCATGATATCCCTGTAGTTGATGCTGCAGAGCGATATTTTTTTATACACAGCTCCATTAATGCCAATGATAGTCCAGATCAACCCTTTTCTCAATGTCGAGTCTATTACGGTTTTTTGGTACATTTAAACTCCGTTAGACATGGTAAGATGGTAAACAAGCAATATCATAGAGTAGTGATTTTTTTAGCAGTGTTATTTGTATTCTTTATATTATGCTTGCCATGTTTGAATTTTGTAACGCTGTTTCGAGGTGACATTTCTGTGTACACCGCTAAAACATTCCTGTGGAGCCCCAATTTGATATTGTTTGTGTGGACGCCGATAATGTGACATGGACGCAGGTACCATAGTTATGGTTGACTGATTGCTTGGTCTTTATACGCCACATTCAGCGGTATTTCAGCTTTGCTGTGGCGTGAACATGTTTTTTAATTTATATTTACCATATATTATGTAATGAATGACAGTTGCAGCCAGTAGCATCCCTGGAATTCAACATCAAAAAAAAAAAAAATAGAAAGAAAATAAATTGAACTGAAAAGAAAAATACATAGGTGTTAATATATTAAATGTTTCATTTTCGATCTAAATTTTGTAAAAACCGTGTTAAACACAGTCAAACATAGCTATTTACAATCATTCATATACACAGATACTTTAAGGAGCTTGGTGACAACATTGCCAGCAATGTTGTCCAGCAAGTCTTTCACCGAAGTAACTTAAGTGCTAAAAGGTTATAAGTCAATATGATAAAGGTGTCATTTGGGATTTTAAAATTGTAAATATTGTGTCATAAAAATCATTTTTGATATTTGCATTTTGGTGAGCGACCAGCGCAGTGGGTTCTAATGGGTTTTAACCGAGAATGTGTATAGTCGCCACTTTGTAGATAATCCTCACTACTCGCGCGCTCTCAAGAACGAAGAGGTGGGCGAGACGTAGAGGAAGGAGGCAGGGTTTCCATCTCCATCCCTTCCAAGCCCAAAGAGGTTTGCTAGAGGAACCGACTCCGAAACAAGGGACCTACTTTTAGAAGGTCATGGTGAGGGGGTTTTAACCATCTCTATGTTAATTACATTGATTTGCTGTTCAAATTGAAACGTGTGGATAGTGTCCCTTGTGGCCGTCGAAGGGATAACCTCTGGGCCAGATGGTTTTTTATTTTTTGTATGAGTGTCCGATTTTTTGTTATTAGATTTCGCCTTGGGTTTATATTTTTGTTGAGGTTCATTATTGTACAGGAACCATATGGACCCTTGTGAGAACCACTGATGTAACGTGTTAATCTTTGAAAATTGACAACATTTTTATTCATAAGATTATTTGAAAATAACAATCTTGACTCACACAATGATGACTGATGAAGAGATTTAATGTTTACACAAACAGTCAAATAATCAAATTGCCATGTTTTTGTATTACCGTGTTAAGGCCTGTTTACACATACACAGTATACAATTTAATGTCAGAACATCTTCCTTTGAACTCTTCCTGGCTGCAAACTTATCCAAGCTTTTCTATGCCAATTGTTGAATTTTGAGTAAGCTAAATCCCTATGATTATGTCTGGAATCACCAAGAGACAGAACGCTTAATATTTATTTAGATTCCCTGTCTTGTCTCCGTCATATGCACACAGAACCGTCCGGACAAACAGTTGCAGCTATATTGAATTTGCATCAGAACCAATAGAAATCTGTGGCTGTAAAAGTGCTCTTAGTGAGCATATGGGTCAGCCTGCTTGTTTTAGTAGTTGCGTTTGGTAGCTGCGTTTTACGCAGAGTTAAGGGAATCACATGTATATGTAAAATGTTCTTCTCTGTTAAGTGTTATAATCATGCGTGCAGCCTGTTCGTAAATTTACTCTTGATTATGTTAGTAGTATGCTTATCTTGAGTACCGGTAATAAATTGACCATGTGTGTGGCATAGTTTTGTATAGAAATACCAGCTAATTGTAAATTATATTACTAATAGTAACAACAATTATTATAGTTTAAGTTTAGGTTCAAAACCTATATTTAACGTCGGTTGTAGAGAACAAAAACATTAGACCAAAGCTACTTACAACCACATAGTTATAGAAATCATAATGATAGTAGAAATAATCGTAGTAACAACAGTATAATAACAAAAACCCTAATAACAATGAAAAACAAATTAATGAAAAAATAAGAGAATCCTTCTTCTTACAATTGATTTACGCGTGTATTTCATTCGGCCCATACCAAAACATGGTATCTCCGCGTCCTGTAGTTTATAACATAATGTTGAACCAAACTCATCTGTATATAAATCTTTTTTGCCATTATATTTATTTTGTTTACGTTTTTAATATGAAATAGATGCGAATCATTCCTCTTCTGGAAAGCATCCTATACTAGTTTGTTATTTTATCTTTGTTAATTCGAAAATTTCATGAGATCTTGTTTATGATTGTGTTTTTTTTAAATATAAATTTTTGTTATTTTAAACTTATACCTTTGTATATAACATCGTTTTAATTTGCAAGGAGTGTTAAGACGGCCCACGCAGAACACGGTCTCTCCGCTCCTATAAACTCCATATAGGTTGATTTGGATGCGACATCATCTTTGTATTTAAAGTGTGACTGACGGCCCACACAGAACATGGTATCTCCGGTGCCACACCACCTTTTCGGGATGTGATTGAGCGATAGATTTTAATTTGCATAATTATGTCATACTATGCTGTTATATCCGTGGCCTTTAAACAGTCGATGATAAGTTGGAATAAATGTTTTCTGTGGCCTCGTTTTGGATTTAGGTTAGCAGATAACGTTAGTTAAATATTTATTTGATTTAAATGGTGTTCGAGTTTGCTTCGTTCGTTGGTATATTTATGGCACTTGGTAAATATATGATCTATTGTTGTTTCACCCTCCTTACATCCAGTACAGACCGCTGATATGTTTGTGGTGAATTTTGCTCCATGTGATTTCTATTCAGTTTTCCTAAGGTCTAAACGAGTGATTATGGTACCTCGTTTGTTAACTAATTAAGATGGGCGGTTATTTGAGGTTTGCCCTCCTAAAGGTGATATAACCAACGCCCGTGGTATTTCTTATCCCATTCGTTCTGTCATTTGTAAAGTACGTTTAGTACTATTATTAAATTTATTTGACTTTTGCCTAGTCCAGATATCACGTCCGTTTGAGGTTTTCTTAGACTGCAGTTAGATGCTAGGCAGATTGATTTCCTTTAATGTTTACATGGGCTGTTACCTGGACTAGAGTCCTTTAATTCCTATATGTATTTTTTTAATTTATAGTTTCTCTTTTTCGTGGATTATATCGGGTCTAATATCCGAATAAGATTTTTTTT
>JAQQZZ010030977.1:0-10746 GCA_030265115.1 Mopalia vespertina | reverse complement strand
GTACATTCTGTTATCAGAGGACTTCTATTAATCTCCAGAAATAAATACCCATTATGAATAATTCTTAAAAGCAAGGTTCCCTGGAAAGCGTTTCGTAAATCCAAAAACAAGTTGGTAAATATCAAAGTGTTGATGAAATGTTCTCATCCATACATGTCTCAATCCCGTCATCCGAATGGATAATCACATAAATGTTACTGCTATGGTATTAAAGAGATAGAACTGTCATGTGATGCCAAGAATACAAATCTCATTTCACGGACGCATTACTTCCTGTTCGCCTCTAGTAATTGTTATATTACTGGATATGTGGTCGGCTTTAACGAAAACTGACAAACATGTTGTGAAATAAGCAGCAATGTCTGCTCATGAAACATTAATGTCGTAAAACTAACCATATAACAAATGAAGACTTCAAACTTACTGCCTAGTGTGTATAATATCGTATTACACATACTAATACACCAAGCTCATTATACAATCCATGCGCCAAAGACACGTGTGTTAGCAGGCAAAGATATGTCAACAACTCTGCTTTTCGGGGAGTTATGTGCTCTACGTTTGTAATTTATTTGTTTTTATGTATATTTATTTTAAAAAATAAACAGAACAATATACGAAAATATATAAACATTTTATTTTTTAGAGATCTTGTGAAGCTAGCTATTTCATGTTTTGGTATATGTTACAAGCCTCTGGGGTATTAAAGTAAGCATAGTTTCAAAGATCCATATGTAATCCTTGTAAAATATGTGTGTAAGATCAATACTGCGTTTAATACCAATATTGCCTTTAAATAAACCGAACAATGTAATCGGACATTAAATCTTAATAAAGAATAAAATTCTTTATTTAAAACACCGGGATTTAAATCGCTGTAAAAATTTGTTAAACTGGCATTTTATATATATACAGGCATTTTTGTTATATATAAATATAAATTACATCACACCACAACAAGGAGCACTTGCACACTGTTAATATCATCGATAAGTACATATTGTTATCGATAACACCATAATTCGTGAATTGAGCATTAGGATGACTCAACACTTCCGTACTCCGCTGTAGTTAACAACACTACTTTCTAAGGAACTATCAAAGATTCTGTTAGTATTAATTTCATCCACCCTCGCAAGAATTACATTTTTTATTGTTATTTCTGATTATGACTACTGTTTGGTTGTACGATTAAGTCGATTGTATTGTTATATTGTTTGGCGAAAATATTAAATCTTGACCGATTCTGCACAGGCTGAAACAATACATAAGGTGGAGCAGAGGTAGTATGTTTATGATTTTGACAAGATTATTATAAAGTAACGTTGCTAACAGTTGTTGGTTTTGTTAATAAGATTGGTATCAAACGTCGTTCTGAATTGTATATAAAATCGGAAAGAAACCTCGTCAATGCGTTTCCACGACATTAGTAGACATGGCTAAACTTACCTGTTATAAGTATGTTCGGCAGGAGGCCTTCACCTTTAGACGTTATAATCAAGGTTTAATAACGAAATTACAAGTAACGCGATAAAATAACGAAAATACTGTAAATATTCACTTTCTTAAAAGACGCACAAGTCATTGATTGTAATAAATTGATTGATCGTTTAGTTGGTTGGTGTATTACGCCGGGGTGTAGGGTAGTGCATTCCATAAAATAGTATGTGTTTTCATACTGTTGTAAAGTTAAAGTTCCTCCAGTGCTACTCTTTTAACAAACTGCCCTTAGTCAGCGGGCTCAATATTATAAAAAGGTTTCGAAGACTGATTTACTTCTATACAGCAGCGAAAATGCATAAAGTTTCTTGTTATTTCTTTATAAATTTCATAAAACCATTCCATAGGGCAGTTTGTTTAAGATGTATTTAGGTAAAATTATTTTGGCAGGATAGTCTGTTCAACGTTCCCTTTTATCCCACAGTGGCGCTTAAGTAGATTATTGCCCGCCCTTTGTGCATTGGGATCAGCTGCACACCGAACACTTCATCCTTGCTAACGTTGTGCTTTATTAACGCTGTGATATCGGAAAAATCTTCTATAACCAAATAAATTCACAGCTCAAACATTTTAACACCGTTTGACCAGTCCCTCGACAACACCAATAGTGCGGTATCTATTGAATTGTCACCAGTGCTGTGAACGAATGAGACGATATAAATTGATCGCAGACAATTAATTTTCTATGTCCCGCCAGTACATTGATCGGAACACAGTAAACATTGTCCACACACAAAAGGAGATTTCTTCGAGTCAACGGAGTTGTCACACTATCGGGCAGCTGATTTAAACTTTTCTCAGAAATGTTTTGATTCCCATGCGGCCGAAATAAATTAGGGACAAGTTTTATAGTGGTTAACAAGACAAAAGGGTTTATTCGACCACACACGCCTTTGAAATCCGGAAATAAAAGCACATATTGAATTTTTGAAAACCCATGTAGCGCCTTGCCATAACTTCAATATGGCATTATAAGGCGATTCAGGAAACACAGTAACTGAAATGAAGAAAGCACTAAAATTAGTTTCACAACAGACAACTTAATTACAACACCTTATGGTGCCAACTAGGTATGGGATATAGTATACGTATCGAAGGAAATGCTAATAATTGTATTCAAGCATGAAATAAAATAAACTCTGAATATTTGTCATTTTTTGTATTCTATTTCTCGACGTTTCTGCGTAGCTATCATCGGGAATATGTTAATACGTTAAACAAAACAGACTTATGTACTTTTCAGTTACGTCAAAAAAGTCAAGGCACATACATACAAGGAGTATTTATTAAAACAGGTGTGATATGGGCTGTTGTAATACACTAGAGCTGGGGTTAGATTGAGGGATATATATTTGGCGTGCATGTCCCACCAAATTTAAAACCTAATCTAGATGGCGGGATAATAGAGGATATAGCATCACTGATGTGCTAAAGTCTTTTATCAACACGATAAAGTAGGCCTATGCTATGCACAATGCTGGAACTGTTGCAGGTTTGGGAAGGGTTATGTACATTGATATAAATATTAGAACATAATTTTTGTTAAGTCTTTAAGCATTGGTTTAAAGAAGGTATTCGGGTTTTTACCGCCCAAACTTCTTTGAACAAGACATATTTCCAGAGGTCAACTTGATCTATTTTTTGTGTGTGTCTTTAAATGCTAGCGAAAGTGTGGTCGTACTTCGGTTTTCAGGCTGTTTCTTTTCTCAAAAGATGAGTAGAAGACAATAATAACCATAATAATAAGAAGAAAAAAAACTTGAATTTTCGGATTACTGCTTCCGAAACTTACATGTCTTAGAATTATACAAGAAAATATATGTTGGGACTACTTGACAACGCTTATATAAGAACATATATGTTGGGACTACTTGACAACGCTTATACAAGAACATATATGTTGGAACTACTTGACAACGCTTATACAAGAACATATATGTTGGGACTACTTGACTACGCTTATATAAGAACATATATGTTGGGACTACTTGACAACGCTTATATAAGAACATATATGTTGGGATTACTTGACAACGCTTATATAAGAATATGGCTAAGAATTGTGTAAAATTATCAATTGTCGCCATTGATTTTTTTATCATCAAAGAAATTTCAAGTAAACCTTCTAATGGAATTAACTGACCCCAGTCCCTTCATTGTAACAGATCAATATGTCAGAATATGATAGAATCTTCCCAATGACACAGTCAACTTTGTCTTAAAATGCAACAATTGTTATACAGAAATATTAGAAAATATCACTTTACCTCGATATTGTGTCGTATTCTATATTTGTTTTGCATTAATAACACCAGATGAAGAATGTAGTCTGATCTTCCTGTGTATCGTACAAGAACTATGAAAGCAAACATAAAACTCGAGCACTTCATCCCAGTTAAATAGAACCTTACTTTGTTTTTAAAAAATGAAGTTGTTAAGTATCTACGGTCTATTGATACCACCAAGACTATCGGTACTGACAGAATTCATCCACGAATTCTTAACTAGGCGGCAGAATAAATTACTGCTCCTCTAACGGACATCTTAAACTGTTGCATTCAACATAATATGTTCCTATCTGCTTGGAAAGTGGCCAGGTGGTACCAATATTTAAAACAGGCCTTAAATCTAATGCTGGTAATTATCAACCTGGGTCGATTTTGCCATTTTTCTCAAAGATTTTAGAAAGACATGTTCACAATAATTTGTATGGCTTTTTATCTGACCACGATTTATTGTATAGCGGACAGTCTGGGTTTCGGCCTGGACACTCCTGTCAGGGTGCACTTCTGAAGTTGATCGACGTTTGGCGTTTGGCAATTGACAAAGGTCGCCTCGTAGGGGCGATATTTGTAGATGATTTGCGAAAGGCCTTTGATCTAGTCTCCCACAATGTTTTATCAAGGAAACTTCAGTGCTATAAGTGTTCCGAGGCTTCTATATCCTTTTGCAAATCCCACCTTGACAGTAGATACAAATTGTATCAATACCAGGGTTTTCAAGTTCATCACGTGATTTGAGCTGCAGAATTCCCCAAGGCTAAGTTTTGGGGCCATTGTTGTTTTACTTTTCATAAAAGACCTTCCGCTTTACATTCAAAATGAAATTGTTATTTATGCTGACGATTCGACACTACATACAACTTTTGTTGATGTGTTCGTTAAAAACGGCGCTGTGTGTCAAAAGAACAGCTTGATTTGTATATCGGCAACGAAATAGTTAAAGAAACAGAAGATGAAAATTTATGGGGATGTTTATAAAAAATGATCTTTTGTGTAGTACTCATGTTGACTTTATATGTGGATTATTGTCACGTAAACGTTTTCTGTTTAGAAATATTATGTATTCACTACCTCTGTCTGGAAAAGGCTTTTGATATAGAAATATTCAACAAACTCTTGATTATGTATGTTTGTTTGGTATGGGTTAAATGTGATAAGTTATTTAGACTACAAAAACTAGCTCTGAGAATTGTAAACCGTTCCGGTAGTTTTGACCACACAGCTTGTCTGTTCAACAAAATTCGGTGGCTTCCTCTTGAGCAAAGAATTGTATATCATACTGAGGTTCAAATGTTTAAAATATTTCACAATGACTGTCCACCCTACTTAAATGATCTGTTCATACGGTGTAGCTCTAAGATACGCACTCTTCGTTCCACTGTGAATAACAATTTCTCCATTCCTAAAATAAGACCGGAATTGTGTAAAAAATAGTTTCTCCTTCAACGGAGCTTCTCTGTGCAATAGCGTACCGTTAAATCTAAAATCATTACAAACATCTTTTGCAGTCATTATAATACATTTATAATATTACAGAGTTTATACATTTATATCATATTTCTTTGTAATTTATTTTTTTAATACGAATGTATATATCTTGTTATATATTTAATTAATTTGTAAATACCTTGTTATGTCATGTAAATTTGTGTCGTCCCTTTTTTGGTTGAATCGGTTACGAAGTAAAATTAAATTTATTATTATTATTATTGATTATAACTTTAAACGTGTTTAAGTCAAGTGTTTTTCTGCAGAATTTATAAGTCAGGCTAGACTATTAGGGCCGGTTGTTGTTTCGTTTGTGTATGTTAATGTTCTATGTATTTCACTTGAAGCCGATTCAAAATGTATAGCAGCTTATGGCTTGGTCAGATGTAATAATGGTTTTGTTGGAATATAAATGTTTATGATTGAAAATTACTATCATGTTAAATCTAGCCATTTAACAGAAAGGTGAGCAGAGCGTTTTTCAATAAACATTGTTTCTCTCTGAAAGATACAACGTCTAATCCTATTTATATATCAAACATTTTTTGCGAAATATTCCATAGCCCTTTGGCTAAGAGCAGTTTGTTTGAAGAGTAGAAATACTGTCTTAAACTTAGCACTGGATGAATATTTACTTTCCAACATTATGGAAATGATTCACATCTTGGTTGTGCTAGTGTTAATTATTGTTGGAATACACCGCTGTCATAAAAATGAATTACCTTTAAGCACGGCGTAAAACATCAATCAATTGAACTCAATCATAATTTCACAACAGGTGTCGCGCAAATCCCAGCTTCACATATGAGGAAATGATTGTTATATCAGACAGATTGCCTTGTTAAGGGGCCAGTCTAAATGAAGAGCATAACTTTGAAGATGTTAATCAATGCGAACTGGCTTATTTCCCTAACTACTGTAAACCATTTCACCTGCCTTTAGCTGAGGACCAAGACTCATTAGTCTGTATGGCTAGTCACGTTTTTACAATGCTTTTCTGAGATTAAGTTAGATTCAATCTAACGTGGATTATCTTACCATGTTGAGTTTTTAATTAGAATAATAAGGTTTTTGTGCCTCTGGTGGACAAATTATGGAGAATAAACACAATGAAGTCGTAATTTAACATTCCAATTCTTTTACTTATCAAAAGTAATTAGTAAATTCCAATAAATCTGACCGCTTATGTGCATAATTGTCATCCAGATCTCTCACAATTTTTGAATATTGTTTTTTAAACTCGGCTTACTTTATCAAAGGACCCCATTTTCTGATTGTTATGGAGTTGAAAAGTTTCCTTTGCAGCTAACCTTATTTCAGGTTTAATATATTTTCTAACAATGATGGAGTACATTTGAGTGACGGTATATGAAAGGTCAAAACTGTGTCATTAATACACTCAAGATCAGAACCACGATACAATGTATTCAGAATAGCGATGTGTCACATAGGACATATACCTACACATCGATCCACAATCGCCCGTTTTCCATAATTAGTGTTGTATTGGAAAGTCCACCACCCAGCGAGTTCACCACAGTGTTTGATTGATTTTATTATTTCACAGTTTGTCCATTCATACAAATTTGTCCATTGGCGTATATTAGCAGCAGGTGTTGTTGAATATAAACAAAGTCAGGAGATTCTACTATTCGGTCAATCGTGTATCACAAAGGTGTTATGTTTGGATTCCTTGATACATCAATGTAAAGTGAGTCCGTTCTATATAAACAATGATCTGTTGTGGAGTACTCATGTTGACGATGTATGTGGATTATTGTCACGTAAACGTTTTCTGATTAGAACTGCTGTTATGGTATCACTTATAAAAGGCTGCAAGTATAGTTCTATATATTCGATCATAACAAAGCATGCGGTTGAAGTTCAGTGGTTAGCGTGTCGGTCAGCTGATACTCCTTGGATGTATCGCTCATGGTTCGAGCCGATTTCAGATAGATAATTGAATCATGGCATCTGCCTCCTGCATTCATGTGCTGGTTTTTAATGCAGTTTCCACCAGTTTTTCCAACGTATTTCAGTAAGGCACAGCGAACAGTGGACCATCCGTCTTCATATAAGTGAAATATCCTTGAGATCGACGTGAAACCACAGCCAAACAAACAGACCGATCGACTTTCTTGCGGACTTTTTTTTATTATCTTGTAAACTTTAAATACATATGTTTTGCAAATAAACGATCAATGTAAAAATAAGAGTTGAAATGAGATGCCTCGCTCGTGGCTCTTACAATATTTGCCAGGTGTATATAATTTTTCTCTCTTCATTAATTCAAATATATACAGTTCCATGAACACCAATTTTTTGGAATGGAATCTGCATAACAGCAAAGTGGTCCCCTTCTAGTCTTTAAACGTAGTTATAAAACATTAACGTTTAAGGTCATACAATCCAAGATGTCCAGTAAATGGATAGCAGATATGTTTTATATGTCATGTTTACGTAACGTTAGAAAAGGGTTACAATACGTGCAATTCTTGTGGCAATCATCGGTAAACGTGATCAACATTCACTGCTTAATAGTACTGCTGCACATTGGCTGACATTGCTTTCCTGATGTATGTCCATATTTTCTACATAATGGCAGAGACTGGCATACTTTGGAGGACATCAATCAGACTGTAGATCATAAATTAAAACGACAAATCAGCGATTAGAAGATCGGGTTAACATTTAGGATCTGGATACGTTCTCTCGGCGGCCTCGAATCTGTGCCGTCATTGAATGATCAACTAAATGAACCAAGCACAACCAAACCACATACCCACATAGTTCTTGTTTTTAATAACCATATGTAACCTTTGAATATATACTTTTGTAGAAAACAAGACAACATAAATGTGTACAACAAATTCAAGTTATTCTTTATTTACGGCGAAAAGCTAAACTATGAATTGCGACTTGAGGAAATGTCGCTGGATTGCATACGTATTTATTCAGAGCAGTAAAATCCAGAATAAAAGCTTTCACATTCTACGAACTATGATCTTTTCGTTTCGTGCTGTGTACAAAGATTGGAATTGAGGAAATACAGGCCACCGCTTCGTCTCAGTTAAATATAAAATTACTGTAAAAAGTTTCATGGGAAAGTGAAGTTTTTATATTCTCCAAGAAGTCACGCGAATCTTTAAAGGGCAAAGTTGGAAAAAGCAAAGCAGTGTTACCGGGAAAAGATCGGTCTTATACGCTTCATGGTTTGTGGCTTTTATTTAACACATTATTGCATATTAGGTCAAGACTACACAATATTAGAATAAATGAAGGGCTGAAAGCAAATTGAAAGCGTCCATTGTTTGTTTACAGATTGTGTTTGTTTTTCTTTGTTTGTGTGTTTGATGAGGTGTACACTATGGCGGCTAAATACAGCCTACTGGATGATAGATGCCTATTCACAACGACAAACAATGAAGAAATAAAATTGATACAGTAGAAGACTCCGCAAACAGAAAGCCGGCATTATTAATTTTGCAAAGTAATCACAAAATAAAGTGTTTGAACGTCACCATTTATGACTTTACTTATTATGTTCACTATTATAGTTGGTAAGGACAATTCAACCTTAATACAACTGGACTCTCATTTTAACAAACAATCAGGTGAATCAGGGCGCCTTTCGCGCATGTATTTACACCAATTTAATGTACAATATATTTGGATTACACGCGTAAATCTCATTTATATCCTACTATTAGGCCTGTAAATGTCATTGGTATAATATATGTTCATATAGAACTAAATGTCATTAATACTCGTTTAAATGTCTCATACTATTTAGTCACAAACAAATAGGCTTCACGTGCATTTACACGTGAAAATATATTATACCCATTGTTGTAGTTCTAATTATTAACTACATAAAACTGTTGTCTGATGCACTTTGCAGTGATATATCATTTCCGTCGACAACTAGCGCTGGAGCTTATGTAAGAGTTCAGGGCCATTAAATCTAGTTTCTTTTTTATCTTGACAACATATTGGAATCTTACCAAGTGAAAATGTAAGAGATGTATTTTAAGATAGCATTGTGTCTATTTCATTCTAAAATTGATGAGTAACGCAACGTTTTGTTGATCCAAAGAAACATAACAGTGCAACAGAGTAAATATCGATTTAGAGTCGAAAGTACATATAAGATTGGAGTATTTGATATGGAAAGCAGCTTTTTAATTCACCAGATACTGCGTTTCTATCTCATTTCAGACCTATTTCAAGGAAATGTAGTATACAATAAACTAAGACGTTGTTGTCGATACCACGTTTTTCCATCTTACACGTAAAGCTAGGTTTGGTTGTTTGTTTAGATGGGGTTAAACGCCCTACTTAAGGGTTAAGTCACTTATATGGCGGAATATCAGTCCAGTGGATGACGTAGACTGCCATCTACACCGCTGGTAAGAAACAAAGACAAGACCGGTCAATCACAAGAGGCAAATATAAATACAAGACAGATCGGTTTCTTGTTGACAGTTAGCTCTGAGAGCACCAGGGCAACACCAAGCTCCCACCCAGTCACCGCAGCAAATATCGGCATTTTAACCTTTGTAGTTGGAAAGCCTGACGGTTATTATTTAAAGAATAAAACTGGAAGCCTTTTTCATGGTTACATAAGTATTTATCGTCGAGGAGAAACACACAGACCCATGGATTCAATTGGCGATGACGCTATATTGCTGTGGCCGTCTAGTCATGCTAAACTGCTGTGTCCGTTTGACGATGCTATACTGTTATGTCCGCCTGGTGATGCTAAACTGTTGTGTCCGTTTGATGATGCTAAACTGTTGTGTCCGTTTGATGATGCTATACTGTAATGTCCGTTTGATGATGCTAAACTGTTGTGTCCGTTTGATGATGCTATACTGTTATGTCCGCCTGGTGATGCTAAACTGTTGTGTCCGTTTGATGATGCTATACTGTTGTGTCCGTTTGATGATGCTATACTGTTATGTCCGCCTGGTGATGCTAAACTGTTGTGTCCGTTGATGGCGCTATAAAGTTATGTCCATTAGATGACGCTATACAGTCATGGTCGTCTGATGACCTTATAGTTAAGTCCTATTGATGGCGCTATATGTCCGTTTGATGATGCTATACAGAGATGGCCTAAAACATACAATACAATACAGTAATATAAGATCAGAAGTGTCTTATACAATAGAGAACATTACAACATACAATACAATACAGTAATATAAGATCAGAAGTGTCTTATACAATAGAGAACACTACAACATACAATACAATACAGTAATATAAGATCAGAAGTGTCTTATACAATAGAGAACACTACAACATATAATACAATACAGTAATATAAGATCAGAAGTGTCCTTTACAATAGAGAACAATACAACATACAATACAATACAGTAATATAAGATCACAAGTGTCTTATACAATAGAGAACACTACAACATACAATACAATACAGTAATATAAGATCAGAAGTGTCTTATACAAT
>JAQQZZ010030966.1:0-10746 GCA_030265115.1 Mopalia vespertina | reverse complement strand
CCGATGGCGAAGAGGATCCGTAAGGGGCTGATTCGCTTATTGGTTTCGGTTTTCGCTTTAGTGACACCCCACTGTTAAGGGCGACATCAATTGTTTGTAGTGACAGTGTTGAATTCATAATGATATGTCAAATGTGGTCAGCAGATGAATTATGAAGGGTTACTTTATATCAAAATAAATAACAAAAAATTTCGAGTGCTTGTCATATGAAATGTAAAAGGAAATTGTATATATACAAGTCCTGTAGTCTCATTTAAAAATTGTGTTTAAATTGTCAATTTTAATATTTACAATGATTCACACCGATCTGTTTAAGAAATTTGATGACAACGCCACTAGCAATGTTGTCAAACAAATCCTCCATAGAGGTTAGTCCGTCACTGTGTAGAGCTGTTGCCTAACAGTGACAAAGTTTTAGTAAGAGTTTTTGTCACATGAAGACTTGTGCTTCTTTAATGGTTGATGAAAATTAGATTTTATGACACACATCGATCCGTTAAGATTGATTGATGACAACATCGCCAACATCGTCAAACATAGAGGTGACTGTGTAGAACGGTTGCCTAACAGTGGCAAAGTCTACAGTCAATCAATGTGTTTGATGTCCAATAAAGATCACTTTTGAGGTACTCCTCGAACGATTTTTCGTACTCGGGCCCCAGATAAGGATAATATGGCTGTTGGATATTCACTGTAGATGGAGGAGGCCCGTTTTCTACCTCCATCCCTTCCAAGGGTCTGTTTTATTGTTGTTTTTTTGTCTGTGGCTGTTTTGTTAGTTGGGGTTGTTCGTTTATATTCGTTTGCGTTGAGGTATTAGCCGCTCGGTCGCCAGGATCTCATTCTCCTCAAACACGGGACGCAGCCCACGGCTAACAGGTTGCCTCTTTCTCGCCTCTTATAATCAACCGAAGAAACCGGGGAAGTATTCTGCAGGGCCTGCTGATGTTAAATGGCCCATTTGCTCCCCCACGGGCACCGAGGACATTAGAAGCGAGTGCGCTGTTCAATGCAAGGCGCTTAAAAGAATACTTGGATCTTTTGATTTCTTGTAAAATCAAAGGGACAACAGTTAGTAATCACATGAAAGCGATTCGAGGTTCATTAAATTTCTAAAAACGGTACAGATATGTCCTCTTCTGATCAAATAGAAAAACAGGAAACTATCCGAAAACTCTAAGCTTGGAGAAAGGGCATTTTGAAAATAATGAATACGGATAAACGCGACATTGTAATAGACTGAATAGTAACCCAATCCAACCAGTCCCCGTGTGAAACTTTTGCATTCGTATTTGTCAAGAAATTATGATACAGTCAAGCGAATACTCCAGGAAAAACCATCTTCTCCGGCTGAAAAATAATGGCGACGTGATATATAGAATCCAGCGCTCGGGAATAGTGACGAGTCCAACAACTGAATAATTTTTGAAGGCCAGGGAACAGAATGGGATTAATACCATATACGTTAGAGCTCACAAAACTGCTGATTTTAGACCCGCAGCCTTTGGTAAATGAGTACCTAATAACTTGCGCCCCACGAACAATTCATATCCAAATTTTTTCCTCCATGCGCGATCTGGAAAACCTGTACATAATCTTTCATTGGATTTATATAGAATGCAGGTAAAATTCGACTTTAAACCCGTATCAGCCAGCGTAGCCAGACGAGCTATGACCAGTGCAGCTACCAAGCGCTATAGGGAAGGAAAAATGTCAGAAGCTAAATTGCCCAGCTAACATGAATATCTGGCACATTTTGATGCTACGGCTCGTATAGGATTCCACACGAATCTGCCGTGGCTGAAATTAGTGCCATTATCATTGAAAGTGTTTTCGACAACAGAGCGGACACCATCAACCTCGGGTATTCAAAAAACCCTTCCGAAAAGTTCTGAAACAGCTGCTTTTAGATTGATTGATTCATCAAGTTCTTAATCCAGTGATTCGCAAATGGAAGATTCGTCTTTAATACCATCGAAACCATTGCTAATGTTTCCGGTTTCTTCAGTCTGATTTGGATGAAGATAGGTTATCTGGATTAGACAGGGTGTTAAAAACTGGCCTTGTTTAGAGCACAGCCAGACGCCTAACAAGTTCCCATCAAAATATATTTAACTGATAATTCAGACGAAAACGTCAAAACGGTGTTCAATGAATAGCGATATCAGCAGAAACTGCGATCATCTAGCACATGTGTATAGGCGATTGGCGGTATATCCAGCTAAGGAAACAGTAGAACCTGAATATAAATCGACGTTACGTTAAATTGGCTAAGTTTCGATTACAAGATATTCCAGAAATCTTTCAGAGCGGTTAGGAAAGAGGCATTTAGGCCATCTGATGAAGTGAACGGCTTTTGTAGAAGTCAGAAATGGCCAGGGCTGTTAGAAAAAACATTTGCGTCAAGGGGTCCCCGGATTATTGCTATTTAAGTCTTTGCAAATACGACCCCGTTTGTGTTTATAACGGTAAGCTCGTAAAAAGGGGGCAAATTGAGGAATATTATTCCTCCCTTGAAGGAGACTAGAAGTAATTACTTTTTCTTTAAGCATAATTACAAGACGGACGCCTCAAACGAGCAGCTGTACACAGTTGGGCGTTTGTTAAACCATAGCAAGAAACGCCCCAACGTCGGTCCTAAGACAGTTATATTAAATAATCAATTGCAGATATTTTTTGCTAAAAGGAAAATATCACGTGGAGAAGAATTTCTCTTTGACTACGGAGACACGCGCAATGCTTCTCGTCTAATGCGCGTTAAAAAGGTTGTCCGTGTCCTCTGTGCGAGTAAAACTAAAAAAACCCAATTAAACAGACTTGCAGACTAAAGGCCATCTGGTCCGGCGGTTCGCCCTTCGAAGGCCACAAGGGATGCTGTTCAAACGTTATTTAATGTTATTAATGAAGAGAGGGTTGGTCCCCTCTCTCCGAAGCTATCAACAAGTAAAGCCCTTGTATCACAGACGGTTGCTATCGAGTACCGCTTCGACGCCTTGAAAGAAATTGGGCCTCCTCCCGCTACGGTTGATATCCAACCACCACTTTCACTTTATCAAAAAGTTGATTACGACAAAGCTTTAGAGTTATATCTCAAAAGTGATTTTTAAATGAGCATCAAACACATATTGATTGACTGTGTGGACTTTGAGCTGTTGCTTAACAGTGGCAGTAACCTCTATGAAAGACTGGTTTGACAACATTGCTGGCGATGTTGTCATCAAGTTCGTTAAGCGAACCGGTGTGTATCATAAAATTTAATTTTTAGGAGTCATTGTAAATAACTGTAGTTGTCAGAATTTTTAACACAATATTTACAATTTTTAGATCCAAATTTGAACTATATTATATATTGACATATTTAAGTCCTATCGAGTTTTCTCTTTTTGATGTTCACCGCCTAGTATGGTACTTATTAAAGTTGTCTTTTAAAGATGGATAAATAATTGTAAATATGTTAATCAATCATTTTAAGAAACATTCTCTTCCAGATAATTCGAGCCGAGGGAGTTTCACTTGAGCTAATGTATCGCATCTAAAATGCAAATGGTCTGGAACATTATTTAGAGATTTAAACGGTAACAACAACAAAACTCCAGTACAAGATCTGAAGGAGGACTCTGATTTGAGAACCTCTCCTTCCGATATTGTAAATAGACTTGCGTATACTTTTACTGGAAAATCCTCCTTTGCCATACTCGTCTGAGTTGCAGACGATATAAGCAATAGGAACTAAAAGCTACACTCCATATGGCTAAACTCTTTGCAGCTGGCCTTTTATATTATACGTTTCTGAATCATCTTCCACCTCAGCTCTTGGAACTATATGGACTTCGGGACTAATTTCCTCAATTAGTGATGGAGGCATTTGTTATACCCGTCTCAAAGTAGAGCAAAGATCAATGTCACAACCACATCCGGTCAATAGCAGGCGTAGGTGGACTTATCTATAACATGAAATGAGTCTATCCCAGTACGGGGACACGTTTGACTTAGAGCACATACAAGCCACGGCTAACATGAATTAAGCCTTAGATACAGACTGGTTTAAGGAAGTATATTTACAAAGCTACTCCAGTGTCTAAATTACATTACCACAACAGAAATTTGTGTCCACTTACACGAATTTCATAATGCAAGTAATCCTCAAACTGAAGAATCCCACGGGAAAACAGGGATAAGGTTTTATGTAATCTTACACAGAAAATAACACAAAAGCGGGCTTGTACGAATAGTTGAACTGGTCAACAAGATTAATCTAATACACCCCCTTCAACCCCTATATGCATAAGTCATATTTACAAACAATTACCCCAGATAGTGGCTATTACACTGATCAAAATCATTACCACCCCCGCAACTGTGGCTTAGTGTTTACGGCGTCTGTTTACTAAAACTGCTTGAATTAGGCATGTCAAAATAAGTCATAAGTTTCGCTTTTAACCACTGTCAACTGTACAGAACAGAATTTTATACATGCGAATACATGTCCTAATGGGTCCACCATGCCTCAATTCATTTTACTTTAGAGAAAAAGTCATCCCAAATATTAAACAATCACTCCGTATTCATAAATTACATGTAATTTTCCCTCAACCGGCAACTTTTTAAGAAACACCGTATGGCACATTTGTAGTATCGGTCATGTTTGGTCTCATATGAGCACAGTTGATAGATCACGTGACGTACCAAAAATTGGGACTTTATTTTCTGAAGTTAAAAAGCTAAATGTGCATATTAGCTCTCACAGAAATAAGTGTATATTCTTTGATGCGGATCCACAGAAAGAATTTGAAAATACAATTAACAAAAAAAAATACCAAAGATATTGCATGCGCAGTAAAAAGCAAAATGACAAACGTTTTTATTATTTAAAAAGCACTCTTCATATTTTTTTCCATCCAAAAACTATCACAGTCGAGAGATATTACTGAACGATGGCAGATCACAGCCAGGACAACGGTACGGAAATTGGAAAAATTCAGACATTGATCGTTTAACCGATTAGTCCGTGTTCTCGGTGAGACTTATTATTATTTGTGTGGTATGTGTTTAAATTTATACGTTATGATGGAAGGTCGATAACCATGGGACACAAATTTGACAAGGAGAACTCTACGGTCAAAAACGATTTTCAGTGAAATTTTTAATTAGGCTAAGTTAAACACTAATGCATTAAATCCAGAAGGAAAACAGTAGCGTGTTTGTGAGAAAAAAAATAATGCGATCATATAAAGAATATTGTGTTATAGGATAATATGAAAGACAAATTTAACCAAATAGCACCACAATTATCTACTTAAGTAAATAATTGATATACACTGCATATCAATTATGTATTTTTATCTTTAAATAATAGATTGAAGAAAAGTGGATGTTATTAAAGTGACTATATCTAATAAACAAAACTTTTACACTTTTGAATCCATCAATAAGGCCTTCAGGTCTTATTGATTATTTAATATTTTGCGAATGATCAAATGCCCTGGCTATATTAGTCCTACATCTAAATGAAACGGCTAGGCTTAATGTATAACACCATGCCAAAGAGATTTTAATTCTTGTGACGATGTGCCAGATTAATAGGGGAAAAACACACCTTTGATGTAATCCTGTTTAAATAATCCAGAGTTTTAGATCAATTATTACGTGAATAATTTTAATTTCAGAGCGTTTATTTTATTTAACAGCTTTGATGATAATTTGTTTACTGGTTGAAACGCAAGTAAGTTCCAGTATTATCGTATAGCGAACCACGTACACCCCTCAACAATTGTACAGCGTACTTTTTCTTGGTTGCACAATATTTGTTTCCCTTTGGGTACTAGAATTGCTTTGAAAGACATTTCACCGATTTCATTTCCATCTGAAGGCTTCGACAGTAAAATGATGAAACTGCAATATGACCCACATAGACTTCTTCGAAGACTGCAGTCATTTTATTTTTAAAAAAGCGAATCCAAGTAATTAAGTCCGAAAATAACGTTAGTGTCGTCGAGGCACGGCGCCTTGCTTCTGAGGTCATCGAAGTCCTACGCCAATGTTACGAAGAAAGTGTCCGTTGAGACACTGGTGCTGATAACCCTTCTACTGCTGTTAAGGTCAACACTACACGAACATGGCTATATCAACAGACTTTAAAAACACGTAGACTAATTCAACAGGCCCATAGCTTCGCCATCCCAAGGCCACAAGGGACGCTGTTCAATCGTTTCAGTTTGAACAGCCAATAATTGTTGGTAATGTAGAGAGGGTTGGACCCTCTCTCTCTGAAGCCATCAACAAGTAAATCCGTTGGGTCGGAGACGGTTACTGTCGCAAACCGCTTCGACCCTTAGTTAAGGGCCAACAGAACACATAGTGCGGGTGGCTCGCAAAAGTCGACTTTGACAGCTAAAAGGGCGAGCACCCACCACAGTCACCTGTATGTAGGACCTGTTTGTTGGCGATGTTGCCATCGGGTTTCTTGAGCAGATTGTCATGCATCACAAAAAATATTAAATATAAAAATTATTTTTTTATGAAAGATTGAAAACAATAATTGACATTGTATATTTACAATTTATAGATCCAACATGAAACATTTAATATTATGACTGTCCGTTCATTTCTATGTTTACTGCTACGGATTTAAATTAACTTTGGGTATAGAATATTGGATATAAGTAGCCTATATGTTCACACCTTACTAGCTGTTTTTATTATACTAGACGCACACCAACGCCCGTCTCTAATCGAGCTGGGCCATGGCTTAGCGAGTGCGCTTTCTGAGCCTACTTCGATGTATCCTTCACAGGATTGGCGTCCGTCCGTCGACCCTCCGGTATATGAGCGAGTCACAAGATGTGGCTCCGGCAATCGCGGGGGTGGTTGTTACGAGGTTTTCCACCGTAATAAGGCAAGCTGAAGTGGACAATCCGTCGTCATATAAGTGTAATACACTTGAGCACGACGTTAAACCCCAAACAAACAAACAAAACGAGCTGATGTCCGAAGTGGAATGCATTATCCTTCCAAACCAGAGTAGATACAGCTCATCTGTGCATAAGTCACTTTTTTCCCCAGATGTTGACATTGTTTAAGTGTATTGTTACCTTAATTTAATAAAAGCTCAACCTTACTCTCAGAGTGTGTATGTTTATAGACAGTTCCTTGACTGTATATTTAACTATTGTGAAACTTTCGCAATATATTATGTCCATGTACATTGCAGAATTATAGTCCAATGATTAACTACAGGTCGATATAAAACAGTACACCATGCAAATAGGGGCTACTGCTAAGGCCGTACAACAAGCGTAACCCAATCTGGCTACCGAGTGCCGTGACACAAACATGCCTGATCGGTAACACCTAGTGGCGATGTTTATGGTTTATATATTAGAAGAGCGGCATAAACGTTGAAATGTGCTGCAGTTTTATACTACGGAACCGTGGAAGGGACATAGCCTTGCGAAATGAGAACAAAAAGCCAAATGGCTTTGTTTTGGTGTTCTGTTTGTTGTTTTTAGTACGGTAATTTCTGTCTGAGATTGATCTTTGCCCTGTGTTTGAGTCTTGACAGAGGTCTGATGCGGTGGCAGTCTTTGATTGTCTGGCGTCACGTCCCAGCCAGCATGCCTTTGTGGGGCCCATGTGGGTTTCAGGCAGGCCAGTTGGGTTGAAGTGGGCTCGGTTTACAGCTGGGCTTTTGGTCTGGTTCCGACGTGGGCCCCAACTGGACTAAACCCCAACCAGGCAGCCCTGGTGGACCCCGTTTGGGGTTCAAGTAGGCTAGTTGGGCTGTTTACAGCTGGGCTTTTCTCAAGTTCCGACATGGGCCCCAACTGGGTTAAACTCCAATCAGGCTGTAACGACAGGGCTAGATGAGTAGTAATATTATACAGTTTTTGTCATTTAATAGTGGCTGTTAACAGATTTGCTGATTCGTTTTCGTCACTATATCATGTTTTTATTATATTATATAAGTCTAAAAATTAAATAATCTAAGTATTAATAACTTGTCCAAATAGTTTGTTATTGATTTTTTTTTCGGTATATGTTTGTTTAATTTTATTAATTTACTTATTTTGCTGTTTTACTCCGCAATCCCAAGCAGAAAACGGTTTAAAACACTACTTTATGCCAGCGTGATTTATCTCCCTTTGCTCATGAATATTGAACCGGAAATGACCTTTGTTTTTCGCGCTGATTTATCACGTGCTGACTGCTGTCGTCCGCTATTCTGAGCTGCTCTAAAAGGTACTTTTTCAACCATTTTTTTATATTTTCTTGTCACAAATCTAATGTATATCGTTAAATGGACACTTTTTGACAAATGTTAGACTGTAGTCAGGCTGCATTAACGTTTAAATATTGTTTTATTTGCTTCGACAGTCTATCATTACTCGTCATGTTATGTCGCCTTTCACCAAAATGAAAGGCGACAGTCTATCATTACTCGTCATGTTATGTCGCCTTTCACCAAAATGAAAGGCGACATAACATGACGAGTAATGATAGACTGTCGAAGCAAATAAAACAATATTTAGAATGGTTAGAGTTAAGCTTAAACGAAAAAATGAATTCCCATTTTTGATTGTTTCTTGTATCAACTGTGCGCTCACTTTAATATTGTAGTATTTTAGCCGAGAGTTTATGGAAAATGAAGGTATAAACTAAAATATAGATGGCATTTGCGACGTATTGTGTAACACTGGCCAGAAGTTATAATGCAAGGTACTCTCCCCTTGGTGCTTGGGAGAACTGGACGAGTGCTCTTGATAAACACAGTGGCTATTGTTACGGCAGTCGTATATGTTCCATTTTCAGAAAAATGTACAAATAACGGTAAAGACAAACTAAAAATAAAAAGTTTTTAGAATAATCAATTTATTGGCATGTACCTATGCTACAAGACTGGCAGATAGTATCTCCAAATCAGCAAAGCAGTGTTCATTTATTTTTTCCGTGAAGATCATTTGGTAACTTTTGCCCCTTGTCTTTACCGTTTATCGTGTAACGGCAAAGACATAACGGAAAAGACAACTATACATGTCTATAACAATAAAGACAAAACAGAAATAATGTAACAAAAATTGATGACAACATTCTTTTTGACAACACAATTGTCCCATTTTACATGTTCTCTAGGTTTTGTCAGGCTAAAATTCTGATATTTTATCTTAACTGATTTTGTGCTGTTCATTGTTCATATGAAATGGTGTCGGGCCATCAAATTCAAACCTTTGAATGGTGAAACTGGTGTGGACACCAGAAATATCATCTCTTCTAGGCCAGTCAAACATATTTATGCTTTCTGTTCCACACTTCCTTTCTAAAAACTTCATCTCAATGAATTGGGGATCTGCACTATTTTTGATCACGCGACCAATGTAATAGGTTTCTCTATTTGATCCTCTTGAATGGAAAAACACGACATAGTAAGCATTTTCTTTTGGGTCTGACAGCAATCTCTTGTTGTGTGTTGTTTTTGACTTGCTCAAATTCAGAATCTGTTTAAGTGTTTTGATTTGTTTGTTTGTTGGATTGGATTGGGGTTTAACCTCATACTCAAGGGTATTTCACTTATATGACGACGGATTGTCCACCTTACACTGTTTCTTGCCTTATTACACGGCAAACCGAGAGGAAACCTCGTAAAAACCACCCCGCGATTGCCGGAGCCACATCGATTGACTCCCTCATATACTTTATGGTCGACAGACAGACTAGATCCCGTGAACGGTAAATTGGAGTAGGATTAGGAAGCGCACACGCTATATCAGTGTTTTGAGTGTCCATATTAGATGCATCGTTCTGTAACTGTAACACCCAATCTAATTAAAATCAGATCTCAAAAAAAATCTGTGTTTTGTTTGTCGCTATATTGAGATCTAAAGCAATCACTACTTATACTGCTCAATTAGGTCAAGCTTTCAGGGGTTCACGAAAGGTCCCAGTTTCAGTTGTCCAATAAAAACACCGATAACATAGGGGCAATCGTAAACACCAAATTCAACCAAAACAACCAGAAGTTGTCTGATTTTCTTCTGTGTCGATGTTATAAGTCGCATGTAAACAGAGCAAAATGCAATTCCACTAAAGTTTATTATTTGAATGGTGTATGTTGATTGTGCGTGCATGTATCCATTGGTCATGTAAAAATACGCAGTCAGGAAACTTAGGTTCGTAGGCGGAAATCTTCGGCTTATAAACCAGAATTGAGAAGCAGCTATGTGATTGGTCAACCAATCGACATTGTAGGTGGGGTTATTGCGTTAGATCTCAATATAGCGACAAACAAAACACGGGGAGCCTGTTTGAGATCTGATTTTAATTAGATTGCTTTAACACCTAGCATTGACTCTTTACGCAGGCGGTGGACTTTGTGGTGGGGTCTGTATGACTGCTTGATCCGCAGAAGTTTCTTGTTTTCTTCTCTGTCGCTGCATTACCCTCCATTTTTTTCCTTAGGTTTCTTTGTTTTAGCTAGGTGTAAGCCGATTAATGTCTTTCATTTTCCCAGCCTCTTTGCGACGTTGGTATGGTTAACGTTCCTTTCTTTCATACTTCTCATGGTGAGTAGGGTCAGCCAGTTTGCATGCTTTGTACCATCTCATTGCTTCAGCATTTGACTTTTTTTTTTTAGGCATTTTTTTTCTGATTTACAGACCCTGAAAAAAACATTTAAATTAGGCGAAAATTAATATTAAGTCTGTTTCGGGTAACCCGACCGACCGTATGAAAAACCCGCCGACTTAAATCTTT